>CAUZXS010000628.1:2500-20000 GCA_963585895.1 Sepioteuthis lessoniana
ATGTGTTTTTTTAAAAAAGTTTCTGTTACAGAAAAATAATACTTTATAAGCACACGAACACCTTAGTCACTGGAGTCTAGCCAGGAGATGTATTTGTATTATTTCAATTCAAAATCGACTCAGATAACTTTATATAAACACCAATAAATCTAATGAAAGAAAATGATCTCACACAAAAAGGGAAGAAGCAAATATTGTCCTGTGACAACTATTACCAATACAAACTACCCGGATGATTTAGCAGATTTTGCACATTCACCTGTTCAAGCGAAATCTCTACTGCATAGCGTGGAGCGAGCAGCAAGAGGCATTGATCTCTACATGAATTTGGTTAAAATATAAGTCATATTTTAAACAAGATGGTGCAATCTTTTCGTAAAATGGCAAACTTCTGGAATCAATAGAGCAGTTCATACAACTTGGTTGCAATATCTCAACTGCGGAAAGCTAAGTCAATTCTTCCCAATTGGTGCACAATTTGTACTCTAACGAAACATTTGGAAAAAAGGCTAGATGGAGCTTCACAAGTGTGCTACGAGCAGTACTGAGAAAATCCTGGAAGCAGCAACTTCAAAAACAATAGCATTATGGCCACTTGGCTCCTGTCTCATAAACTATCCAAGTAAAACGAACAAGACGGCCGAGGCACTGCTGCTGAAGTAAGGACGAACACATAAGTGACGTTCTCCAATGGGCTCCTATATATAGACAAACAAGTCTTAACTGACAAGGAAAGATGTATATTTATCTGCTTTGAGCGGACACTTGATGCAGTCTAGAGGAAACTGTCAAGACTGATATTCGATAGGGAAGGATGACGTGAGAAGAGAGAAAAGGAGAGAGAGAGAGAGTGTTTGAGTATGTGTGTGTGTGTGTGTGTGTGAGAGAGAGAGAGAGAGAGAGAGAGAGAGAGAGAGAGAGAGAGAGAAGGAGAGAAGGAGAGAAATGAAGAATTAATTAAAAAGGGTTTTTCGTAGATAAGAAAAGTGCTCAAATACTGGCCAGTGGAATAGGATAAAACCTAAAATAAATGATTTTTCACTTCCTCATATTAGACTAATCATCATCATCATCATCATATCGCGCTGGTAGCACGGATATCCCTGACCCTCTCTCGCCACTCCTCCCTATCGTTCATCGCCCTAGGTACTTGTATTTAGATACATTTCATCTGTTGACTTGACTTTTTCACGAATACGTGAAACTTGTTGTTATGAGGCTGACATGAGGCAGCAAAAAGACTGGCACACACACACACACACACACACACGCACACACACGTATATATATATATATATATATATACCTTTTGATATTTAAAATAATATTCATCTTGAGCGCAATGGACAAAAATAAATATGTTCAACGTTTCCATTATTTTACAGTTAACAACTTACAAAAGAAAAATACATTATATGGTTTACATGAGTTTAAACATTTTACTACATCCTCAACTTTTTAGAACGTATTTCATATTTTAACGTAACCACACTCTTATAAAAAACAAAACAAAACAAAAACAGAAAAACAAAGAAAGAAACTTGCTAAAAAACAAAAGAACAACGGCTAATATATAAAACATTCTCAGTATTAAAAAATAAATAAAACATTTCCCCTTAAAAATATTTGAAAAGTTTCAATTTTTTAATATAAGCTTGTAACAAACACTTATTCTTGTTCGAAGAGATGGACATTTAAAAAAAAAATATACTAAAAAAAACGTCTGTGGTCTTTAATAAAGCTTGTTTATGGGAGGTATTCCTGTTATTTTCGTATAGAAAAGTGCTCAACATCACTGATGAAGCATATATTAATCTCAGTAAAGATAGCGTAGACACAGAGTCTTGAGCCCTCGGTGACTGTCTTACTGTCACCAATGTAATCATCAGACCAAACTTACGTACTAAAAAGACTGGTGATCTCTGAGCTCATCTTCGGACATTATATTTATATTACTAATATTGTTTATTACTCTGTGAATTTGTGCTTTATCTTAATACATTTTAGTGAGGTGCCTGTAATTATGATTATTTCTATTAAATTCCTTCCAACTAATTATTTTGGTAATATGAGAATTCTCCCTTAATGTTATCTCCTCTCCAAAATTATAACACACACACACATACACACACACACACGCACACACACATTCACGCACGCACGCACGCATGTATATAATACAGTTAATGAAATTATTAAATTAAATTTCTTTACCAAAATTGCTACGCATAGTTTTTCGCTTTGAGTGGTTCTTAAAACTATTAGATATTGATGTATAGTAGTTGTTATTATTATTATTATTATTATCATTATTTTACTCTCCGTTGAGAGTTTTTTACACCAGCGTTAGCTGATGGTTTATCACTGGAGTTTGAGTGACAGCAAGAATCTTTAAGTCTCCAGGACTCTTCTCAGTATTCTGTCCGATCTTAATAATACTGTAGTTTGGATGGGCTCCCCTCATCCTCTTATTTCCAAAATCCTCCAGTCCCTGGGCCAGTCTTTTGATGATTGTACTGAGTTCGGCGATTACAATTGGTATCGCTGTCACTTTCACATTGCATATTTTTTTTAGTTCTCAAGCTAGGTCTAGGAATTTACGTGTCGTTTCGCTTTCATACAGTTTTACCTTGTGGTCAACCGAAATGGAAAAATCCACTATTCGGCAGGTTCTCTTTTTATTGTTGACTATCACAATGTCTGGTCGAGATTAAGTGATCCGTTTGTACCTGAAAATCCCGTACAAGTTTGTGTGTCTCATTTTCCAGGATTGATTCTAGGTTGTGCGTATATCATTTGTTCGTATGGTCAAATTCAATCTCCTTGCACAATTCCAAGTGGGTCATCTTCTCCTCCCACTCGTGTCAATTCTAACACGATTTTTGTGCTAATTCACTGCATTTGCTTATTATGTGATTAGTCATTTAATCTCTATCACCACATCACCTACAACTGCTATTTTGTTGGGTCTTATCTATTTTTGCTTTGACATAGTTTGCCCTTATGGCGTTGTTCTGTACTGCTATCAGAAGATATATAGTTTCCTTTTCTTAGCCATGTCCAAGTTTTCTCGCGTGATATTTTACTCGTTTGTCGCTTGAAATATCCATGCAGTTGTTTTTCTTCCCATTTTTAGTTTTCTGGTTATTTTAGTTCTGTTGATTCTTAGATTGTCTGTATTAGTCGCTGTTATGAGTCTCCTCCTTCGTATTTTCATGTTGATGCATTGACACAATCTTCAATGCTGGCGAGTCCTCTTCCTTCTTTTTTTGTGTGACATATACAGTCTATCTACGTCATCTCTGGGATATAAGGCCTTATGCATCGTCATGAATTTTCTTGTTCTATGGTCTATTTGTTTATGTTCTTCCCTCGTCTACTTCAAGAATGGTCATGGGTCTCTTACAAGTGGGACAGTTCAGACTTTAATCCCTTTCATGAGATTTCTGTCATAAAGTTCGGTTTCCAGTAGTTTTCACGTTTTCCTGAGGTATTCTTTTTAATTTTTTTTCTTCCATTTCCACTTGTTTGATGGTGTCCGCACCAATATTCCTTCGTAAGTTTTCTTTTCTCTGAACCATCTGAGTTTTCTTGGTTTGTTAGTTCTATCCCTTCTGAATCTATTGTCTTTCGCTTTTCATTATTAGCATGGCGCGTTTATTTTATGTCTATTTTCATTCCTATGTCTGGACAGGTCATTCTCTCTGCCTGTATTCGGGTTTCCAATTCTTTTTTATTCTTTGCAAACAGTTTGATGTCGTCCAAGTTCGTAAGATAACTGATCTTTTCTTGTGATTTAATATGTTTGTATCCACCTCTGAATTTTCTAAGTATGTGATTGAGTGGTATCATCACTATCGCAATAGTAATAGTGATAACGCATCCCTCTGGAAGATCCCTCTCTGGATTTTCACCTCAGCTAAGCTGTCAGTTCTACTCTCCAGTTTTTCATGGTTTTCGTGATAAACTTCATGACTTCGTCGGATATCTTATACAGCTGAAGACAGCATGTTATCAAGCTTTATGAGACTATACTGTATCTAGTTGTAATCAATCCACGCCACAACTACATTTTTGCGTCTCATTTTGTTCTCGTTGAGAATGTGTTGACAAATGAATAATACTCTCCTGTTCCTCTGTTCCCCTACAGCATCCATTCTGTTCCTCAATGAAGAGTCTGCGGTTTATTAAAGAGTAGTAAATCTCCTACTTAATTGTGTCACTAGTATTTTCTTCATCACAAGTCGGTCCGTTATCGGTCAATAATTCTTTGGGGCAGTTCCTTTTTGGGGGTCTTTCTGAAACAGGTTGTTTTTTTCTTTTGGTCATCTATTCTTGTAAGTCTGCTTCTTCTAAGCATATATTCATTTTGATAGCCAGAGTGAGATGGATGGAGATGCCATTTATGCCATCATGGCCAAGAGTTTTCAAATTTGGTACTTTTTCGAGTGTTACTCAAAGTGAATGAAGCAGTATTGTTGCCTTCGGGCCTTCAGTCCTTTCCACTCTTTTACAATGTTGTTTACCTATTCGGTTTTTCTGTTATATTCTCTACATTCCCATATTTTACTCCAAAATTGTTTTGCTTCCCTCATATTCGGTTGTGGGTATATCTTCGTACCTTTTCCCCCTACTTGCAGGCAGAATTTTCTTTCGTTGTTTTGGAATGTTCTGTTTTGCCTGCATCGTTTAATCCTATTTCGGTATCCTTTTAGTCTTCCCTCTTTCGCTTGTAACTTCTGATTTAACTATTCGACTTGTATCATTTAGTCTAATTGTGTTGCTTTGCTTTTTTCGTCCCGACTTTTCCTCACGTATTTCTTTTGTTTCACTTTGTGTCTCGGAATGCTACGCACTAGAGAGGATAGCTCATCGAAGAAGGCGACTAGTTCAGTTTCTTCACTAACATTGGTAGGGCTGTAGCAAGAGATGTTTGTTGTTCTGGGGTTGCCATTAAACGTAGCTGTTATCATCCTAGGTTGTATTTAACGCTCTTGGTCCTATAAGCTTTCCTACCCCTCCTACTGTGGTATTGACAGAGTTTTTCCATGCTGATTCAGTGGCTAGCGTCCATCCATTGCCAGTATCGTGATATTTGATAACTTCGGTGTGCGTGTATCTGTGAAAGTACGTTCACCGGATGGAGACACAGAATACTTCGACATTGTAGCAGGAATACTACAAGGGGATACGCTAGCCCCATACCTCTTTATCATCTGTCTAGACTACGTGCTTAGAACATCGATCGATAAAATCAGAGAAAACGGCTTCGAGCTGACAAAGAAAAGAAACAGAAAGTACCCCGCAAAAACAATTATAAACGCCAACTACGCCGATGACATAGCGATACTGGCAAATACACCCAACCAAGCCGAAAAACTACTGCATAGCTTGGAACGAGCTGCCGCTGGCATTAGCCTCCATGTCAATGCACACAAAACTGAAAATATGTGCTTTAATCAAACAGGTGACATTTCCACACTAGAGGGAAGCTCTCTGAAACTGTTGGACAAATTCACCTACCTAGGTAGCAGTGTCTGATCAACCGAAAAAGACATCGACACGTGGCTAACGAAGGCATGGACAGCTATCGATAAGCTATCGATCATATGGAAATCAGACCTGACCGATAAAATGAAACGCAGTTTCTTCCAGGCAGCGGTCATGTCGATACTGCTGTATAGATGCACCACTTGGACTCTAACAAAACGGCTGGAGAAGAAGCTAGACGGCAATTACGCAAGAATGTTGCGAGCGATATTGAACTAGTCCTGGCGGCAACCCCACAAAACACCAACTATTCGGCCACCTGCCTTTCATTACGAAAACTATCCAATTTAGACGGACCAGACATGCAGGACACTGCTGGAGAAGCAGGGACGAGCTCATAAGTGATCTACTCCTAAGGACCCTCACATATCGCCGAGCAAAAGCAGGACGATCAGCTTGAACATACATACAGCAGCTATGTCACAATACGAAATGTAGCCCTGAAGACCTGCCAGAAACGATGAACGATAGGGAGAAGTGGCAAGAGAGGGTCAGGGATATTTGTGCTAGCGGCACGACATTATCATCAATGATGATGATGATTTCTTTTATCTTAGAATTTTTGCTTGATGTTGAAGCTTTCTTATTTGGGTCTCCAGTCGGATTTCCCATCCAAATTTTGAACTTTTGTTCATGTTCTTTTAGGGGACAAGGATTTTTTCACATATTAATTTCGCTCCTGCATTGATTAGTTCGTTTAATTTCGTGATGTTGTTCAATGAAATGTTTTAATGATTTGTTTGGTTTTTTTCTGTTTCTACCTTGGCTATTTTCTTGTCTTAATTCCTGAGAGATGGTAATGTAGTCTTTTTTTCTGACATAATTTTCTTTATTGTCACTACATTTATCGTTTCTTTTGGATGTATGGTATTTCGATTATTATTACTTTGCGTTTCAAAGTGATTAGAATATTCTTGTTTTTTGGTATTTACCATCTCGATTTTTGTATTTGGGTCTTGTTGATATATTTATCTGTTTATATGTTGATGTATTTCTAATATTTGAAGGTTAGAAAACCAAACTTTCTTATGATCCTCCTAATTTGGTCTAAGAGTCTTTAGCTTGTCTTAAATCTGGCGCATTCTTCTCAGATTTCTATCAATCTTTTCTATACGCCTTTAGCAAAGTGTTGCTCCTAAAATAGCCGTGATATTCAAGTTTGTTGTCTTCTCTTGTCCATTTTCTGCGTTGAATCTATGAGTTGAGAGGTTTCTTAGGTCTTCGTTTCTGTACCAAGAAAAAGAACAGTCAACATTTGTAGGATACTAACGAGTACCTATTTTGGTTATCAAGGGAGCACCTGCCGAATATGACACCCAGACCTGATGTCTGCTTTGATGGGTCATGTTTTTTATTGGCTTTTTATGGGTAACCAGACCCAGATGTCGTTTATTATCTGTGCTCCTGACACAGATGTTACAAAGTTCTCTCATAATGAGAGAACTCTTATGCGGATCACAAAAAATCAAATTTTCTAAATCGTCAATATTTATCTTAACTGAAGTCCCCAGTGAAACTACTTTTTTTACAGTATAACTGATGCTACTAAATTCTGAGCTATTTGCAGCTATTTCTGTAACGAGATTTTGGCTTACTGGAATCTTGCCGCTGATAAAGTTAACCACTTTAGTAAGACGATATTTCTAGTTTTTTTTTTCTATTTTTCAGATAAATTAATGGAAAGTACAATCATGGATTCAAATAGACACCTTGCAGACGGATTAGAATTAAAGAAATAATAATAATAATAATAATACAAAAGAGAATATGTGGTTAGTTTCCAAATTTTTTGTATATTTTGGACAAAAGATAAGTAACCTTCATTTCAGCCTTCATCGTCAGGATTTTAACACAAAAATTCAGCAAACAATTTTCCTTCTTCTTCTTCTTCTTCTTCTTCTTCTTCTTCTTCTTCTTCTTCTTCTTCTTCTTCTTCTTCTTCTTTCGTTGGGTGCTTACCGGTTCATATCTTATTATTATTATTACTATTATTAGAACTTTTCACATCAGCGTTAGCCGATGGTTTTTCACTGGAGTCTGAGTGACAGCAAGTCTCCTCAAGTCTCCAGGACTCTTCTCAGTATTCTGGCCGTTCTCAATAATGCTGTCGTTTGGATGGTCTCAACCCGTCCGCCAACTTCCAAGTCCTCCAGTCTCTTTAGTAATCCTTTAGTTACTGTTCCAAACGCACCATTTACAATTGGTATAATTATCACCTGCATGTTCCATAGTTTTTTTTAATTCCCTAGCATGGTCGAGGTACTTATCCTTCATTTCCCATTCTTTCAGTTTTATTTCGAAGTCATATGGGACAGCAAAGTCGACAATTTTTATGATTTTTTAGTAAATCCTCAATGACAAGGTACCAAGATCCCTTCTAAGTACTGTAGCTGATCTTAACAGTGCTTTGGTTCACTGGGAAGTCTCGATTCTTCCTTTTATTTCCCTGCTTTGGTTCACTGGGAAGTCTCGATTCTTCCTTTTATTTCCATATTTCCTTTCAATATTTTCTTTTTCAGGCGACTGAGGATCGTTTCAAGGGCAGCATTATCAATCGGTATAATCGTCACCTTTTTCAGCTCTCAGGCAAATTTCAAGTATTTGTAAATCATTTTGCTTCCTTTTATTTTCAATCTATAGCCCACTGAAATGGCAAAATCAACAAGATGACAAGTTCTCTTCTTGTTCATTAATAACAGATCTGCCCTTTAGGTTGGGATTGGATGACCTGTTTGTTTTTCAAAGTCTGGGAAAGTTGTATGCGTCTCATTATCTTGCACTGAATATGCTTTGTGTATATACCATTTGTCAGTATGGTCAATTATTAATCTCTGGTACAATTCCTAGTAGATGACAGTTTTCACCCAGTCTTGCCTAGTTTTGTATTCCTTTTATGCCAGCTTCCTGCATCTGATAATGTAATGAACAGCATCATCATATATTCTATAGTTGCTTTTCTGTTACGTATTATCAATCTTCGCTTTGATATTAGTCTTTAGGGCATTATTTTGTGTTACTTTTAATTATTTTTTGAGGTTTCCTTTTCTTAGACATGTTTATTATTATTATTATTATTATTATTATTATTATTATTATTATTATTCAATCATTAGTGCTTTTCACATCAGCGTTAGCCGATGGTTTTTCACTGGAGTCTGAGTGACAGCAAGTCTCTTCAAGTCTCTAGGACTCTTCTTAGTATTCTGGCTGTTCTCAATAATGCTGTCGTTTGGATGGTCTCCACTCGTCCGCCAACTTCCAAGTCCTCTAGTCCCTTTAGTAATCCTTTAGTTACTGTTCCAAACGCACCAATTACAATTGGTATAATTGTCACCAGCATGTTCCACAGTTTTTTTTCAATTCCCTATCCTTCTTTTCACATTCTTTCAGTTTTATTCTGTGGTCAGCCGGGACAGCATTATTCTGTGGTCAGCCGGGACAGTACTTATTATTATCATTATTATTATTATTATTATTATTATTGTTATTCACAACTCGTCAAATTAATAAATGAACTAATTGACTGTCGCGATAATATACTGTTCATTCGATGCGTTCATGGTGTAATGGACACGGCTCACCGAGTTCAAATTGTAGACGAAGCTGTTTGAATTTCCCACAGACTTAATACCCGTGGGAAAGTTATTAATTCAACTATCCTCCCTTAATCTATGGATTAATAGTTGAGCAGACTTAGCTATTTAAACTTGATACGGCAATCAGTCTAGGAGAAGGAAAAACGCTGAATTCACACCTGCTTAAGAATTGACTTCATGTCGCATCCTGCTCGTGCAGAGGGATTGAGTAAATTCCTATACTTGCCCATTCATAATATTTCTTGATGTAATGGGTATTAATTTATGACGTTCACCTCAACATGTTGCATTATAAGTTGGCTGAACTTTGTCGAAGGCGACCTGAAGGTTCCTTTTTTAATAGGTACTACACTGAGGCGTAGAGGAGGGTGCTACTTCATTCCCAGGATTGCTTCATTTACCATTCATTCGTACCATATAATGCTGAGCATTCAGCAAGAAGGCATTAAGTACCTTTTTTTTTAATCTTTGATATAACTCGACTTGGGATTGAACTCCGGCCCTGCCGACCATTGACAAACACTCTGATCATTATTCCAATGTTACATTGTAATTTTGAGGGAAGAAACACTACTCCAGGTAGAATTTGAACTCAGGTTGTCGATTTCAGTTTTCGTTTTTATAACTGTCAAGGCAAACACCATACCACTTCAATCTAGATTTACTCATTAATCTATACAATAGAACATTTAAAGCAATTGGTTTTATATCAATCAGGAAAGTATATACGTTCTCTAACCATTCAAATATATGTAAATATTTTGTGAAAAGGATAGTATCACAATGAAATATTCTCATAGATTTGCAAACATATTTGCTCATCAGCAAAGGTTTATGTAGACGAATATATTCAGCCTTTAACAAAAAGTAAAAAAGACATGTATCTAAAGGCTGATGAGCAGACAGGAAGATACATACGCAGATACAATGGACAGCCGCTATTCACAGCAATCTGTTAGCAACTTCATACGATGAACATAATGTCCAGATGCTTATATCTTATTTAGAAAAAGAACTTATAAAAATATAAACTGAAAAGGACACTGGGGACACCCTATGTATCTTCCTATTTCCGATGTTGGCGTTGGTAATTCAATAATCACCTGCAATATTTACCTCAGGCAAGACCATACAAGTTCGGGCGTTGTCTCAAAAATTCATAATTTTTGCTATTACAGACGCGATTTTTTAGTCTTTGAATTTGTTCTTTTTTTTTGTCCGTTTATCTGCCTGTCTCTTTAGATATGTGTGTGTGTGTGTGTGTGTGTGTGTGTGTGTGTGTGTGTGTTGTAAAGTCTCTGGCATGAGGCAAAAAAAAAAGAAAAAAAAAGATCAAGAGTCCTAAAATATACATAATATTTAAAATATACACTGCGCAGTTCAACATACTCAGAATATATTTTTTCAGGTTCATCGAACTTTTTCTTAAAATGTTCGATAAAATTCCATTCTTGGCTTGGTATATAAGTAAAAAGTAAAGTTGGCGACCATAGTCGAGGGTAACCCGAAGGCTCCCTTTTCGATAGCTACTACACCAATGTGTAGGGGAGGGCGCTACTCCTTTCCTGGATTGCTCTACTTTACCCTTGATCCGTACCTTATAATGCTGAGTGCTAAGCAAGGAAGCATCAAGTACCATTTTTTGAGTCTTTGGTATGACTCGACCTGGGATTGAACCCAGGTCTCCCGGGCCATTGGCGAACACTCTAATATATCACAAACGTATATATATATATATAATTTCTAAACATCGAATACTAGCCCAACTAGTTTTTTCTTGTCATCGTATTTCCCTGTTAAAATATAGAAATATTGCTTGTAAGTTTTGTGTATAGAATACTAAATATTTTACTGATTGCCGAGTCCAAATCTTGGCCAAGTGAGTTTGCG
This sequence comes from Sepioteuthis lessoniana, assembly GCA_963585895.1. NCBI lineage: Eukaryota > Metazoa > Mollusca > Cephalopoda > Myopsida > Loliginidae > Sepioteuthis > Sepioteuthis lessoniana. The sequence goes on from CAUZXS010000628.1 coordinate 13,537, forward strand.
TTTCAATTCACGCCAATGCCCTTCGGAAAAGCATTAATCCTTATCTTCACTTTCTGGGTATAGGTAAGCTAACTGGGTTGAAGGGCTATTTAGCCTTGGTTTAGCAACCGTTCAACGAGAGAAAAACAACTAAATTTTTTAAAAAGTTATGGAAAAACATTAAAGAAAAGTACGTTTCATAACGTAACCTTTTCAAATATTTTCGAACATTTTCCTGTATTCATTCAAACCGCTATTCTATATTCATAATCCCCACCCTAAGACTTTCTACCTGAAATTTCCGAAATCTCTCATCTTAAATAATCCACGTGGAAAAGCGTTGATGGCACTAATTAATATTTTAGTAATAATATTCCGCATCAACGACACAACGATCAACCACTACAATGCTACAGCATCAGCTACTGCAACATTAATAGCAGTGACGCCACCGAGGACGTGAGACACGCGAGGCATAACAAGTCCTGGCAGCAACACCCCACGAGGCGCCAACTATTCGGTCACCTACCACCTATCACGAAAACTATACAAGCTAGACGAACCAGATATGCCAGACACTGCTGGAGAAGCAAGGACGAGATCGTAAGGGATATACTCCTGTGGACCCCCGCATATGGCCAATCAAAAGCAGGACAGCCAGCTCGAACATACATACAGCAGCTATGTGATGATACGGTATGTAACCATGAAGACCTGCCAGAGGCGATGAATGAAAGGGAGACGTGGAGAGAGAGGGTCAGGGATATCCGTGCTAGCCGCACGACATGATGATAATGATGATTCCTCATCAATTTATATGTATTTTTCTTTCAGTTTTCTTTAAACAACATATCTGTCTAATTAAACCTCACACGTTACTCATGAATATATATATATATATATATATATATATATATATATGTGTGTGTGTGTGCGTGTGTGTGTGTGTGAGTGTGTATGTGTGTATACATATAGAGAGAGAGAGAGAGAGAGAGAGAGAAAGAGAGAGAGAGAGCTTTTGCAATTAATAATTTGAACAAACACTGCCCTATCTACAGGGCTAAAAACATGCTAACTGTATTCCTTACGGAGGAGTAAGCTCACCCTATATCTGGTATCTGGTAGTGAGTCCAAAGTTATGAAGGCCTGGGGAATGTAGAATACCTCTCCATTGCCATTTCTCCTGTGTTCAAAAAAAGAAACCTTTAAAGAAACTACACAAAAATCCTAATATAAACAAACAATGTACTTAATGCCCAAGCATCGAAGCATAAAATAACCCGAGACAAGTTGTCGTTAAAATCAATCAATCGATTTATCCGAGTATCGTATAGGTAACTATCAGTCACCAAAACATGTTGATTTTGTGTTTTCACTCTCTTAACTTAGTTCTACACATAATCTACTTCTGATATAAAAAAAATCGTTCTTTCTTTCTTTAGAGAGAGAGAGAGAGAGAGAGAGAGAGAGAGAGAGAGAGATTTTATTAATAGTAGTTTGAGCAAACAATTTGATCCTAATTGTTTTGATTTTAATTTCTAAAAAAAAATAAACAGTTATAAAAATCATAACAAAAAAATTGTAACAAAAGTAGATACAGAATCCTCAGCTAATTGATATGGCAACATACATCCATATGCATAAAAATATCTATGCATGAACTTAATACACCAGCTAGAGCTTTTGTATTCGGAGGTAATTCGTTCTTCTCTATGCACGTGCATTTATTCAAAATTTGTTTTGCTGCTAAATATCTATGAATCTACTAAAAAAAAGCGAATTGCTAAATCTAATTGCGATTTTTCAACATGAAAACTGCATTTATTCTTCATACACTATGTACATTTCGGCATCTTTTTTTATATGCACATGACACAATCTTTTGACCTTGCCTGCCAATGTTTGTCAGGAACACATCGAATGAAATGTATTAAAGGCAAAGAATTTGCATTAGGTGTATTAAAGGAAAACATTTATCAATGTCAATTATAGTTCCTACTCGCATCAATATAGAATAGTGACATGTGTGTTGGTATATATATATATATATATATATTTATATACGAGTGTGGACTGAGATGTTCTTTGACTGAAAACTCTATATGATGATGCCATATCTGCTGATGACTTTTGAAAAAAAGGAGATACAAACTCTGCAACATCGAGGGAAGAAATGGACGGGTAGCAAGGAGTTCTATGTTTAAAAGATAAAATTCATTGTTATATATTCTTATGAACATTTCAGTCGACTCTCACACACATATATATATATATATATATATATATATATATATATATATATATATATATATATATATATATATATATATATATACTTGAGCCCCCGGGGCTTTAACAAACTTGAAGGTATCTAAATAAATATGCTGCGTGCTGTTTTGATAAATCCTGGAAGCATAACCCAAGATAACAACAGTCGAACGGTCACATATTTCCCATCTCACGAAACATCCATTAAAATAAGCAAGACATGCTGAGCTCTGCTGAAGAAATAGGGAGAAACTTAGTTGTGAAGTTCTCTGTTGGGCTCCCGCACATCGTCGCACCAATGTTGACCGACCAACAAAGGTTTACATTTATCCGGGCAGAGTGGACACTTGATGCAGTCTAAAGAACCTGCCAAAGCTATGGCTGATAAATACGGGTACAGAGATTGAGAGAGAAAAAGAAATAGATAGATAAATATATATATATATATATATAGAGAGAGAGAGAGAGAGAGAGAGTCGAGGGAATGAATGCCATCAGCAAGTCTTGATGATAATGTCATACATACCCACTAATATATATATATATATATATATATATATATATATATATATATATATATATATCTATATATATATACGAAAATTCAGGGGGTAGGAGTATTCGAATTGAGTGCTCAATGCCAACGGTTATCGACAATTGATTGATTTTGGATTAAGAATACATCAAAACCCAATGTGCAGAGCCAAAAATATTTTTATATGAAAATGAAAAGAAAAAATTCTGTGATGACCCTCATCAGATGTTAAACGAACTGATGAGGGTCATCATAGACCTAAAATAAATTCATAAGGGCCCTAAAGAAGTGAATATTTCATTTTTTTTAAATATGATATATATATATATATAAATATATATATATATATATATATATATATTAAAAAAATTAAATATTCACTTCTTTTGTGTCATCATGAATTTATTCTATTTTATATATATATATATATATATATATATATATATATATAATTCAATTCAGTGGTTTCATCATAAATTTATTTCGAGTTCGATGGCCCTCATCAGATTGGATTACCACTAACTAAACTCTGCACAATTTTATATATTTATCAATTTATTTTATCAATTTATTTATATTAATTTAACAAATTACTATATCAGGTCCTTATGCCTGTTTCATTATTAAGTTTCATGTACTAGAAATACTCTCATCCGATAAAACTCAGAAGTAAAATGAGAAAAGAAAGAATTATAAAATGCATAATATTCTCGGCGGCATTGTTAAAAATAACTGTTTCATGAATACGTTAAAGTCAGAAAGGGAAGGTGCCCCCATAAAAAACTCCATATATTTTTACGTAGAACAATACCAATGAATTGTTCTGAGGATATTGAATAATACCTAGAGACTACTTCCAATTACTTACTACCCCTAAAAAGTTGCAATGGCATCATCAATGGGATCGATTAAACCAAAATAAAGAGGTGAGAAATCACTTTAAAAAAAAGTTATATCCTTCTCTGCTGGTAATTATCTAAGTACTTTCTTGATTGAAGAAGAATATTCCTTAACATTTTTTCTGATTATATATATATATATATATATATATATATATATATATATATATATATATATATATATATATATATATATATAACAGAGAGTCGGTAAAAAGTTCAGAAGCTGAAGAGAATATTATCCCGGAACGACCAAATAATATATTTTTCATCATAGTCTTCTTCGTGGTCCGCACAACTCTTCCATAGGTGCTGCAGTGTTTGGATCCCACTGGTAAAATCAGCAAAACCAGACATGATATCATATGACCTTTTCAACGTATAAGCTTGTAAAGGTACCTTTAAATATATATATATATATATACACACACACACACACTCACACACACACACACACACACATATATATATATATATAGTAAATAACACTATTTTAAGACTAATCTTCTTAAATATCATGTTTTGTTATTTTGTTCAAATTATTACATCGTTTAGTGTATGAAAAAAATTGTTTTGCGCTTTCACAGGTTTCTTTTCGTTCAATGGTTTGCAAGATTTACCAATTAAAACGAAACCAACTTAAATATAGGTAAATAAATCAACTCTTACAAACATATAAATGTTCCACCTTAAAGCAACTTTGAAATTTAAAGGAAATAAAAAAAAGCATTGGGCTTTTGCAACTTTGCTTATTATACAGCTATCGTCCATTTACAAAAAAAGTTTTTTTGTTTGGTTTCCTTTGTTATTGAGATTTTGGGTTTCAGTGAAGTTATTTGTTTGGCCTTTGTTGTTCGCGTTTTGTATAATGTTTTGGTTGCAAAGTGTTTTGAATTCTTCCAAGTTTTCTTGATTTATTTCCCAACAGGGAGGTTTATTATCATGAGCAGGTTGTGGACTTTCGAGTATAATAGAGAAATGGTTGCTACCCGAAAAATCGTTACTGACCTTACATTTGTAGTCTATGTAACTTGAGGAATTGCATAGGGTTATGTTTAAAGCAGAGTAGAAGCCCGTTGATGGTTTGAAGGAGGTTTTTTTTTAATTTATTGTTTAGAATTTAGACCATGTTGTTGATTACTTTTTCAAGGCATTTACCTTTTGGGTGACCTTCTCGGACCCCCATATAACGTCGTGCTTGTTAATGTCATCAAGGAATATGTGGGGTTCTGGATTTTGTGTTTTATTGTGAGTTTGATTAACTTTCTTTGATTTCACTTTTGTGGAATGAGGCTCCTCTATCTCTATTATTTCTGAGGATTATATTTGTTTTTGGTTTTAATTGATGTTGAAAGATCTCTAGTTTAATTTGGTATTTTTGTGGGGCGTAGATTGATTTACTTTTGTAGTTTTTTGATCGGCTGCTCTTGTTTTTTTTTTCGGGGGTTCCCTTGGGTCTTTCTTTCCAGTGCTTATTTCCAAAATTGTGTGTGGGAGGGATAGGATATCTTTGTGCTTTGGTTTTATTGTATGTATTCGAGTAGGTGATTTATCAGCTATTAGTGTAGTAATTTGTGTGTTGGTTGTAGCTTCTATTAGTTTTGACTGGGATGTTGTTCGACAGGTGGTGGTGAAATGAAGTCTTCTGAGTTGCTCCTGAAACTTGGACAGTTGCTTAATCCTAGTTTAACTAGCTTCTCGACGAGCGCTTTGTATCTAACTGGTTGATTTGGGTTTGCTCTTTGTGTTACAGAGGCGTGAGAGGTAACGTTAAAGTGTGATTCAACTATTTTCTCGCTTCCGAAAATGGAATATTCCTTTTATATTTGACTTCCATAATTTCTTTTTCTTTTGTCTAATCTTGTGCGCAATCCTCTGTTGATCACCTTGTACTTCTTTTGAATCAGTTTGCTTCATTCACGTTTTATGTAATCAACCGCTTCATCTTCATCACCTCTTAACCTACACTTGCTATTCTTGTACTTAATGTCATTTTTTGCATTGATAGAATTGGTTTTCATGGCATTATTTTGAGCTGCTCTTGAAAGAGTTTTTCTTTAGAGGTTTCTTCTTTTTAGCAATGTCCTCGTCATCTTGTTAGCGATTTCACTTAGTTTGTTTTTAAAAGTGTCTACAGAGTTGCCTTTTTCACATTTTTATTTTCTTGATTTTTTAATACTGTTTGCCCTTAAGTTATTTCTGGTGATATTGCTGTTGTTGGCTGCCGTAAGTAGTTTTGTTTGCTGCTATTATTATTATCATTATTATTATTATTGTTATTATTATCTCATTGCAACCTCTAACATTCACCATCATGCGAGGAGTCCTCGTGGCATAATGGCTTAAGTGCTGGCCTGCAGCCTCGAAGTAAGCGAGTTCGCACCCAGGCTACAATATTACGTTCACTTACGTGCTAATACGCTTGGGAAATATATGAACTTTCTATCCCCCCACCATCTATAAGTTCAATAGTATTACTGGTCTTCTTCTACAGAGATCGCTTGGGCACTAAATAACTCATGAAAGTTGATATGCCTTTAAACAAAGAAACCAAAATATCACTTTCGCTATGAGTATTACGGCTCGATTTTTTAAAAACGTATTTGTTAACTTGAAGTTTTTACCCTTATCTACTGACACATGCTACAGGTAAAGGGATATCAGGTCTTGGGTATTATCAAAATTCTCCTAACGATTAATTATAGTGTATAGTAATGCTCTTTTACGGAGAGATTCAGTTTCAATACCTATGCGTAAAAAGTTCCAGCATAAATATGGTCAGT
>CAUZXS010000628.1:25000-77500 GCA_963585895.1 Sepioteuthis lessoniana
ACAGATTGTTTCCTTGTATCACAATTCTTCAGTGTAAATTGATACGCGAGATTTCATGCTGGGATCGAAGCCTGGAAGACTTTACGTTAGTCGGATATCTTACCCAAGAGCTACCGTCGTTCTCAGTGAAAGCGAAGGAATTTTTACGTATAAATTTTCACATATACGCTTCTCAGCTTTGTATTTGTGCATATGTGGCAGCCAGCAATTCTCCACTTATGTGTTCAACCTACAGGTTGGATGTACCTCAAATAAAGTTATTTTCTTACGTATATTTCCTTCCCACGTAGTTTCTCCCATTATTCTTTACCAAAATGTATACGACTAGTAATATGGTTAATCATTTAACTGTTCGTTTTCCAGAAGATAGCTCCAGGGGAAGTCTAAACTACTTGGACAAATATGGTGCATTTTTTAATTCATTCCACCCAGACGGTAAACGATTTATGAAAAGACTTGAGCGGATCAATTATAAGATAGACAGAAGCAAAATGTCTCCACGATCTCATCAAATATATCTAAAAGAAAAAATGATGTATTATCAAGTAAATAATAGAAACAAAGCAACTAGAAATGTCTTAATTTGAAAAGAAGTAATTTCTCTTAATTAGTCCATACTTTCATTTCTTTTATGAATAATATTTTCAGAAAATAAATGGTGAGTGAAATTTTACAAGTTATACATAATTCACAAAATGAAATATCACTGCCGAGTAAAAAAATTGTAAGCGTAGGTTAATATTGGCAAACCCCGTCCCCATCAAAGAAAACCAAAACCTTTCTTTGAATATGAGACGCATAAAATTCGTTGGGATTTTGAGAAAGAAACAGACCAACGAATATAAACCCGAATACAATACTTAGTCTTAATTAAGACGAAAAAATGTCACCGTCTTTCAGCAAAACAAATTATAAGCAAAAGTGGGCAACTGCAAATTCTAACCACGCCTTGTAGCGAATTAACTCTTTTTTTAAATTTTGAGTAAAATATTGATACATATTAAATGATAAACTTCCGGAAATGGAGTCTCAAACCAGAGGCCCACATGTGGCCTACATGCTGCTCTTGAGAATCATTCGTGTAGTCCAACACACAACATTCAAAATCTTATTTTTGTCCCTTGATATTGACAGTGAAGAAGTATCATTACAACTGCAGATTGTACTCATTGGTCTTCTGTGTTCTGAAGATTTGAAATCCAAATTTTCTGTTTGCCACATCCACGAGTTTTGCAAGAACTGATTGTTTCTATTTGGATGATTCTCAAACTTTATCAACTACACCCAGCAAGTATTGATCATGTTTGGCTCTACATACTTCTGTGAACATTTTTTTAGATGAAGTATACGAAGCATATGCTGCATTCACCGCTGTCAAATCAATACTTGTCTGATGTGCTCCTTCCGTCAACCTCTTCATCTAACTCTGATATTACATCTTTTTGTGATTGCAAACATCATCGGGTGTCTCATTAATAAATTAAGATTGTTACCTTGTGAAATTTGCTGTTTTTTTTCATCCTTCTTCATATCATGTCCACGGCCCCTCCTGTGTTATCCCTAGTAACCCATAGCAAAAAGGTTAGTAACCTTTGATATAAACCTTAATCATTTCGCAGCCCTATTTTCCAAATTTCAGTAGTTTCCAGAAATAAAAAAAAGCAAGACAGTAAAATGTTGATAATGTAAATAGATAAATCAATTTCATTAATAGATTAATTAAAAATAACGTCATTAGAAATTTGAACTCACCATGATGTGCAAATCCATGTATAAACTAGTGTTGGACTGATAAATAAAAGAATAAAAACATTTTAATTAAAACCATGATATTTCTTGTGTATGTCTATTTGTTTTTGTAAGTTTCATTACATTTAACAAATCATTTCTTTTGCTGATTGGAAGATAGATATACATTAAATTATCAACTTCTAGAAATTATAATAACCTTAACCATTTCGCAGCTGGATTTTACAAATTTTCTGTTGCTTCTCAAGATAAATTTTCCCGGAAAAAACTACAAAACAACAATATTATTAACACCTTTAAATCACCATACGATACTAACCAATGAAAATATCATGAATTCCTGCTGAAAAAAAAAAAACGAATATTTTCTTTATAAAACCAGGTTAGTTCTGCCTTTGTCTTTTTTTATATCATCATCAACAATATTTGATCTTGTGGTACATCGTAAAGAATTTACTTCCTATTTCGATAGAATTGGTTGTATTAAGTGTAAGTAATACAGTTAGTTTTGAATTTTGTATCGAGTTTCAAATCCAAAATGAATGATAAAAATACTTAAGCCATAATTTAGTGTAAAAATAACATGAATCTCTTCTACAAAATTTTCCTAGAGTTGGATATGGACCATGAAATAGAACCTAAGATGAAATTCAACAATAAATGCACACAACACGAAGTTAGGAAATCGACTTAGTGACATACGGCAGTGGAGCAGTTAATACAAGCACAATTTACAGCAGTTTGCCACAACCCTGAAGGTAAGCAAAGAATTATTAGATGGGTCATCCCATTTAATGTCAAAGGTCACTAATTACTTTAAACGTTGTGGAAAGGGAAAAAACGGCTATTTCGGGGGTGATTCAAACGATTTGCCTTTCCTTTCTTTCTGGCCACATAGTCAACAACTGAAGAAACCAAGAGGCAACCGAAACGAGAAAAGGAGGAAATTAAGTGAAATTGGCCTCTGCAAAAAGGCTGCGGACTATTGGTCACTAATCAAGGGCGGCAAAGCTGGTAAAGTAGGCACGTGATACACGAACAAACATAGGAGAGAAAGGGTGAGAGAAAAAGAGAAAGAGAAAGCGAATGAAAGAGAGAGAGATCGAACAAGAAAGAGAATTGACGTGGAAGACAGAAAAAAAGCAAGGACGTGCAGATATACTTCGTTGGTTGGTTAGTTGGTTGGTTGTGTAATCATGTCTGTTCTCGAAGAATCCAACAGAGTTAGTGCTGGTAAGGTTAAAAAGCAAAGGGCAGACTCTCGAACCACAATTCTAATGTGGCGTAACGGAATTTAATGTAATGACCTATGTCTCTTAATGGTGTTGGCTGCAGACAAGCAAATCGACAGTGGCAAAACGTGTGGTGATGTCAGGAAGCTTTTGTGTTGCTGTTCGTTATTCGTTAGGCCGGCTTCAGGTTCCGGTTTTGGGTAATGGTTTTAGTGAACTGCTCGAGGTGATAGTGACAAAGGAAAATAAAATGATTTAAGAGGTTTTAATGCAAATGGTTCCGCCAACAGTTGCTGGGTTAACTACAAATAAATGATATATTTGGATTTATTAAATGAGATACATTCTTTCTGAATGTATTCCTCAAGGAAGTTCCTGGTATGACACTAAACTGTTTCCGGTTAAAAAGCTTCCAGTTATAGATTCCTGAGGAATGAGAAGTCACTCCTTTGTTGTCATTAATCTTAGGTCTATTCTAAGTTCGAGTGGTAGTACCTGTTAGGATACAATCTATGGATCAAATATATCTGTTTATTTTTTTTTTAGAATTAGATAGTAATTGTCAAAACCATGTGGCTGTGTGCAAATTATTTGTCTTTAATACGAATACTCGATACCATATAACTATGAGAAAACAAATGATTATGATATACAAAAGTTAATATTTCCAAATTTGGGTCGAATAGTTCTGTTTGAAAATAATTAGTTGTTGCTAAGAATACTCGAAACCTTTTAAATGTGTATTATTATTATTATTATTATTATTATTATTATTATTATTATTATTCACTCATTAGAGCTTTTCTCATCAGCAATAGCCGATGGTTGTTCACTGAAGTCTGAGTGACAGCAAGTCTCCTCAAGTCTCCAGGACTCTTCTTAGTATTCTGGCAGTTCTCAACAATGCTGTCGTTTGGATGGTCTCCACTCGTCCGCCAACCTCCAAGTCCTTCAGTCCCTTTAGTAATCGCTTAGTTACTGTTCCAAACGCACCTATTACAATTGGTATAATTGTCACCTGCATGTTCCACAGTTTTTTCAGTTCCCTAGCAAGGTCGAGGTATTTATCCTTCTTTTCACATTCTTTCTGTTTTATCCTCTGGTCTACCGGGACAGCAAAGTCGACTATTTTGCAAGTTCTCTTTTTTTTTGTTGATTATTATTAAGTCTGGTCTCCTGGCCGGGATTAGGTGATCCGTTTGTATATCAAAGTCCCATAGGAGTTTATGCGAGTCATTTTCTAGGACAGTTGCTGGGTTGTGCATATACCATTTGTTAGTATGGTCGAATTCAAATTTCTTACACATTTCCCAGTGAATCACCTTACCGACCCAGTCGTTTCTCGCCTTATATTCCCGTTGTATTCTATTCGTTTATTATATGATTGATGGTTTCATCTCTGTCGCCACATAGCCTGCATTTGCTATTTTGTGGCGTCTTATCTATTCTCGCTTTGATATGATTCGTTCTTATGGGGTTGTCCTGTGCTGCTATTAGGAGAGATTCTGTTTCTCTCTTAAAGTTTCCTTTTCTTAGCTATGTCCAAGTTTTGTCGTGTGAGATATTGTTTATTAGTCGTTTAAAGCGCCCATGAAGTTACTTTTCTTCCCATTTTTGTTTCCTAGTTACTGTCATTCTGTTGTTCATCGTGTTCTCAGTTTCATGTCTGGTGGCTGTAATGAGTCCTCTTTCGTGTTTTTGTATATAGTTTTCGAGTCGATGTATGGATGTGTCAACGCTGTCTTCAATGCAGGCAAGTCCTCTTCCTCTTTTCTAGATACATATAGTCTGTCAACGTCGTCTCTGGGATGCAATGTCGTATACATTGTCATTAGTTTTCTTGTCCTTTGGTCCATTTGTTTAAGTTCCTCTCGGGTCAACTTGAGAAAGGGTCCGGAATATCTAACGAGAGGTACAGCCCAAGTATTTATTCCTTTGATGAGGTTTCTGCTATTGAGTTTTGTCTCGAGTAGTTTTCTGGTTCTTCTGAGGTATTCTTTCTGGATTTTTTCTTTCATTTCTGCTTGTTTGATGGTGTCAGCCTTCAAGATGCCCAAGTATTTGTAAGTTTCGTTTTCTGCGAGTGTTTTTATCTTATCCTTGTTTGGTAGTTCTATCCCGTCAGTTAGATGTCGTTTGCCACTTTTCATTACAAGCATTGCACATTTTTCTATACCAAATTCCATTCCTATGTCCTGGCTGTATATTCTAACTGTGTATATTAGGGTTTCCAGTTCTTTTTCATTTTTTTCAAAAGGTTTGATGTCGTCCATGTACATTAAATGGTTAACTTTTTCCTGTGATCTGCCGAGTTTGTATCCGGCTGTGCATTTTCTGAGTATGTGGTTACGTGGCATCATGGCAATAATGAATATTATTATTATTATTATCATTATTCCTTGGATTTTTTTCACACCAGCGTTAGCGGATAGTTTCTCACTAGTGTTTTAGTGACAGCATGTCTCCTCAAATCTACAGGACTCTTCCCAGTATTCTGGCCGATCTTAGTGATGTTGTAGTTTAGGTGATTTCGCTACGTCCCCTGATTTACAGCTCTTCTAGTCCCCTTACCAAGCCTTAAGGAACCGTTCCGGGAACACTAAATGTAATCGTCATTGCTTTCACTTTCATGTTCCCTAACATTTTTAGTCCTCTGGCAACATCATAGTACTTGTCTCTCTTTTCGCTTTTTTTTATTTTTATGCCGTTGTCCGCCGGAACAACGACGTCCTCTAATCAGCAGGTTCTATTATTATTTTACTAATCCTTGAGAGTTTTTCACATCATCCTTAGATGATGGTCTTTTACTGGAGTTTGAGTGACATCAAGTCTCCTCAAGTCTCCAGGACTCTTTTCAATTTTCTGGCCGATCTCAATAATGCAGTAATTTGGAAGGTCTCCACTCTTTGTTTCCGCATATCCTACTCTTGCAATAATGTTGTGTATTATCAGTTACGATAAATGGTACTTATAGCTTTGTTTTGTGCTGATTTTAAAAATACCCTGTTTCTTTCAGGAGTTTTCCCTTTGTTTGCCATGTACACGTCCTCCTGTGTGCAATTTCACCAGTGCGTCAAATAGGAAAACTTATTTGAAATGATATAATTCCTTACAAATTATTTGAAATTATATAATTCTTTTACAAATTGTTAACATTAGATAGGAATACTTGAAAACATATTATTGTATATAATGATTACTAGTTGTAGAATCGTTCATTGAAGCTAAAGTAATTCTAATTTCTCAAAAACATAAACAAGTATTTAACAACACTTTTGCCAGAGCAGGATGGGATATAATTTTAGTTTTTATGCAGACTTTAACAGAATTTATTTCGGAATTTTCCTTCTTCTCGATTGGTTGCCATACCAAGATAAAAAAGCCCAACTTACCCTACTGTTTACCATTAACTAGAGGGATAATAGTTGGATTCATTCCTTTTTCAACAGTATTAACGATTGAAAGTATATAACTAATTACAAAGGACTTACTTCGGCATTAAATAGTCCAATAAGAATTGATATACCGTAAAAGGAAAAAAAGAACAACCAACCAACCAACCAACCAACCAACCAATAAACAAACAATCACACAAACACACCAAGGAAGATGACTTTTCACAGAAGGATAGTTTAAGACTCTTAAATGTCGACATTTGTTAGCTAACAAACCCCAATTTTCACGTATATGTAAAAAGAATTAAGAGCAGATCTTTATTAAATTATTAGATGGCAGTGAAAGATGGTTATTATTAGATATACATTGACAGATGTTATAGACGGACATAATTATGTTTATGTAATATTTCTGCACGAGAATGTAAACAGAACATTTTCACAATTGGAATATGTTTTAGTTTTGATTATGTAACAATGCATGTAAACATTTTGTCTAATATAAATCCAAATTGATTAGAGCTGATTAGGCAAAAGGGATAACAAGAATAGATTAATCTATTAAGTGGGAAGGGGTTTTCCACCTACTTTGAAACAGATTATCAATAATTAGACATAGATATACAAGGTATTTTCCAAGGTATTGAGACGATTTAAACTCTTTTTACTAAAACAAAACTGAACAATGAATGGAATGTTAATTTTCTTCAAAATAGTTCTCTTGGTGATTACACCAATATTATTTCTTTTGATGCCCTCCATGTCTTCGCCTTTAAGACGGATTTCCAGTTCAGAAAAAAGTCGCAGAAGTTAGATCTGGTGTGTATAGAGGATACTGCACTTCTACAATCTTGTTTTTCATCAAAAACTGATTAGATGTACGAAAAAATAGCACTGAATCATACAAATTAAGTTTAAACGCATTTTCTATTATTGCTCAGCAGTGCACATGTCACTAAAATATAGTGTATATATATATTTAGAGAGAGAGAGAGAGAGAGAGAGAGAGAGAGAGAGAGAGAGAGAGATTGAGACAGAAAGAGAATTAAACCCAGAGTATAGATTCTCTAACTGAAAGGTGAAGAATCTGAAGACTGCAAAATTCAGAATATAAAATCATGCTTTTTTTAAAGAATCAAATGTACGGATAAGGAATCACCAATTATTTCACTATATTATTCAAATTATTCATTAGAGTGTATTAACAGTGTATTCGTTTTTATAGAACTTTTCCCTTAAGGTTATTTCATTTAAATCTATGACTTCATTATTTTAATAATATTATTATATATATCATATCATTATCAGTATTATTCAGGTCTTTTTTCGAAGGAATTCGACTATCAAGCATTCCCGCTTGACAGATTTAATTACGCCTTGTATCATACCTAAGCTAAACATATAAAATACAGACAGACACAAACAACCCGGAAAACGTATGAAAAGAAAAAGATTTAGACAGAACCTCAAAGAATGATCGTTGATAAAAAGAAGAAAATATGTTAAAAAAAAACTTTGCATTGATGATGAAAAGAAACCAATGAGAAGGGGAGAAAAAAAAGAGATGAAATGCGACAAGACGAAGGAATAATAATCGTTATTTTTCATGGCCCGCAGTGTAACGCACCTAAATGTTTATCAAAAATTACCAAATGCTGGTGTTTGTCGAAAGGATAGGTCAGCAGGTGATCAAAGTTGAGCTTTGAAGCAAGATTTAGGGCCCGCAAGATAAGGCCACCTAACTACAAAACTCGGGGCTAGAGATGTTTACCACAGATAACTTTTTCCTGTTTAATATTTTTGTAAATTCACTCTTCCACCCTCACCACAACACCTCATTGCCTTTACAACAACAACAACTACTACTACTACTAAAAGGATTCTGTGTAATATTCTAAATAACCGTACATATCCACTAAAAATTAACCCCAATATTATTAGGATGATCCTCCTAAGCCGTGCAACTGAAGTCTCATTCTACGACCATCACAGCAGTATATACATAAAAGATGACGACAGAACTGCGTTGGGGTGGCCCTTGAACCTACTTTCAGCAATTTCTCCATGTCCCATCTCAAAAGTAAAATTTTCAACTATATATATATATATATAAGCCAATATTTATTCCTGTTACTTTGATGATATCCTACTCGTCAATGGCATGAATGAATATGCAATCTACAACTGGCCTTTTAAAACAATCCCGAACTTTTATTATTGAATTTAACGCGCACAATAAGCTCCCATTCTTTAATGTCTTAATCAATACAAACAACAATACTTTCACCATCTCCCCATACAAAAATATCAACTTTTACTAATTCCTTCACTCTAAATTATAGAAGCGAATGGCCCGAACAATACAAAATAGCAATAAATAAAAATCTCGTAATTACTCGGTTCTTTATTTTGTTCCGCCTGCTATGGCTGAAGAATACGCAAAGTGTATCACTGCTTCGAGTTTGGGTGGTTCTGAGAGTAATGATGATGAATGAGTACTCTACATTCCCCAAACATCAAGACAGGAGCCTTACCATATGATGCAATTTAGTGTGCTACTCAGGACACTAAATGGCTTCAAGTGTTGCTATCTAATACTAATAATTCAATTCAATTTTTGTCATTATTCATTGTTTTGCACACATTTGAAGGTTGGTTGGTTAATTGGTTAGTTGGTTGGTTGAGTTTTATGTCATATCAACTTGTGTATGTTATTTAAAGCCAAATCTACTTTTATACAAATAAACAGTTCAATTTTAGACAGTTCCTATTCAATCAATTCAGTTTAGTATATGTGTAGTTTTTGTTTACACACAGTTAGATGTTAAATTCAAAGAATTCAATTTAGTATTAGTATATTTTTTGTTTACACACAGACACAAATGTCAAAAAAGTCCTATTTCAAACAATTCAGTTGAGTATAAGTTCAGTTTTAGTTTCAAAAACACTTCTACTTCAAGCAATTCAGTTTAGCGTAAGTACGGAGTTTAAATACCAAAATAGTAAACTCTAGAGATCACGTTTTAGTTTTATTTGAACTATAGATAGGACCCTATCAGGTGCTACCACCCCGGGCCAGAGGGGACCTCAGAGCGATGGCAATGAAGGGGTACTCCACATTCCCGAAAGCTCCAGCATTACTGGAACCTCGCAATCAGATTGTTTAGTGTCATTATCACGACTCTGGTTGGTGGGGAGAGTCTTACTCCTCAGCAGAGAATCAGTCGATGTATTCTACAGCCCCAGCCTAAAGGTGAACAGTTGAATGGTTTCAAGCATTTTTATCTTATAAAAATAATTCAATTTAATTTTTATCATTTGTTTATACGTAGTTAAAAGGTTTCAGGTATAGTAAATGGTGAAATAGCTCTATTTAACATTTAGAAAGGACCCGAACAAATACTAAAACTCCAGTTCAGAGTGGACCTGGGAGTAATGGCAATAAAGGAATGCTCTACATTCCCTAAACCTATTGTACTGGAGCCTCTCCATCAGAAATTTTCGTTTCAGATCTAGGCCATTCGTCAAGTTGGTTCTTACTTCTCTGAAGAGATCCAGTCTGCGTATTCTACAACCCCAGCCATGTGTAGGGGTACATACGGGAACGTCGTTTATGAGTTCACTCTTACTTCCCCAACAGTACACAAAGTCTTGTTCACCTTACTTAGATGGTTTGTAAGATGGGAGGTAAGTGGTCTTAGAGCAGTTCTTTTGTGGTGTGTTGCTTTCAGAATTTGTTCAGAAGAGCAAGTATTGTTCCATCTTACATCTACTCCAAAGGTTTCGTTAATATCCGTGTGATGTATTCATACAGATGTACTGACACGGCCACTGCTTGAAAGTAATTATCTTTTGCTTTATCAGAAAGATTAGATTTCTATATGATCGATGATCGTTCAATAGCAGTTCACACATTCCCAATGCCTATATCAACATCACTTTGGAGGTGCCTGTGGTGTAATGGTTATCCTCGCAGGAAATGGACTCGGCGACACGAGTTCAAATCCTCGACGACACTGATTGCATTTCACATTGCACTAATACCCTTGGGAAAGGTATCAATCCAATTATTCTCCCTCCAGCTATGGGTAAATAGTAGGATAGACTAGGTCCTTCAGCTTTGGTGAGGCAACTAGTCTAGGAAAAGGAAAACTCTGAATTCAAAGCTGTTAAACTCCGCTTAAAAAATTGACCTTGTGTCATATCCTGCCCGAGCGGAGGGGGTGGTAAATATGATATCAACATCACTTCCAGTAGATGAGATATTGCTGCCGAGGTATGTGAAATGGTCAACAAATTTCAAAGGCTTGCCACTTTAAGTGGAGATGGTACCTTCGTTTTTGCGTTCGTGTTGTCTTTTACACCTTGCTCCAAGCTATGCAACTGGGATTCTGTCTGCGCTGATGTATTTGCTAGTAGTGCTATATCATCTGCGTATTCTGTGTCTGTCAAAGTTTTTGTGGGTTATCGTCGGTTTCTGTGTCTTTTTTAATGTGAAATTTTTTTGTTCGTTGCATATATTGCGAAGACCTTGCAAGACTCCTGCAACAACGTCACAGATGACAGTGT
Source organism: Sepioteuthis lessoniana (assembly GCA_963585895.1). Lineage (NCBI taxonomy): Eukaryota > Metazoa > Mollusca > Cephalopoda > Myopsida > Loliginidae > Sepioteuthis > Sepioteuthis lessoniana. Next base: position 35,946 of record CAUZXS010000628.1, read on the forward strand.
TGCCATCAGGCGACTGAACCATTGCTTTCGTGTTTTTGTTAAGCATTTTTATAGTGGTAATTTTTTGAGATCATATGCTAATAGTATTTACTCCATCTTTTTTTCTGTGGGATCAAATGCCTTTTTGAAATCTACTAAAAACTGTACCACCTCGAGGTCTTTTTGCGCCTTACTTTAACGACTCGACGGATGGTCTTGAATCTGTGATGTGTATCGATTTCTCTGAAAGCCGTTCTGATTTTTCTTTGAATCTTCTCAATTTAAAATTGGATACGATTGAGAAGTTGGGTATAACAAACCTTAGTATAAATAACAGTAAAAAACATACCTCTGTAGTTCCTAGTGATTCTGAGGTCACGTTACTTGGTGAAGAGGATGATGGAGTCTTTCGTCCATTCCTCTAATGTGTTTTGTTTATATACAGCGTGGCTTAATCGAAAAAGTATGTTGTCAAATTTCCTTGTCTTTTATACGTCAGGAGGTAATTCGTTGAGGCCTTCGGCATTTCTAGCTTCAAATTTTTAGAACTGCGCCAAATTCTTTCTCCGTAAACTGTCAAAATTTGATCTATATTTGGCAATAAATATTTTTTCGTTTGTTTTTTCTATGATTTCAGGAGGGTTTTCAAGTAAATCATTGAAATTTTTTTTTTTAGTGAAGTCTTTTTTCTTGGCTGGCAGCTTTGAGTATTGCTTTCTCTTCCGTTTATTTCATTTATTTTTTCCATGCTAATTGTGATTGTCTATCTTCTACTAATTTTCTGAATTTATTGGTTTGACCTTGAATGTATTCTAGTTATTCTTTTTTGCATATTTGTTAGTTCCTTCAGGGTTTTCTTAGATTTATGCACTTTGGCATTTGTTTGTTTTTTTTATTAGGTATACTTTTTTCATGTTATCTCGTTTTTCCCTTACTGCTATTGACTCCCGTTGAACTCAACATCTGGTCCTTTGTTTGGTAGGTATGAACTTGGTTGCTGCTTCTATACTAGGAAAATTTTCCTATACGTCTCCTGAAGAGCATCAACTTGGTTTCTTACAGTTATCATGAACTGATTTTTATAACACTGTTGGCAATAAGGACTAGTCATATCTTGAAGCTTAACCGATTGGTTTCTTATTTCACCGTAGTCTCGGGCGAATCTTTGCGGGGACGATTATCTGATCGGATAATACTTTATTCCCTAATCCAAATAACTCTAAAGCACTGCTAAAATAAATATTTATTTACAATAAGTGGATAGATATCGCTTTGAACTGTAAGGCATACATTCCTTACCATTTTTTTAATTTTGTGATTAAACATACAATCTTGTTCGCTAGAGGAAGCTTTGCTATATATTCACCATTTCTACTTGGCGAGTTATGAAAGCAGAATTTATTATTTTTGTCTTTGACTATTTGGACATCATGACTCCACCGATGATTAGAACGCTGTGTTTGGGAAGGTGTCGAACAAAAGAAAATAGCTAATTCTTGAAGGAGGTGATGTCTGTTTCCTCACTGAAAATGGTGGGACTGTAGGAGGAGACTATTGTTGTGCAGGGATTGCTTTTAAATGTAACGCATATCATTCTTGATTGATATTAATGCCATGCTATTTCGGGATTTTTTGGTATAAAGACTGAGTAGCATTCCAACGGTTTTAATTGCAACGTTGACGGAGTTTTTCCATAGAGATGGTAACCCAAATATCCATCCATTACTAGTATCCTGCCATTCTTGTTTAAGTACGCTATAGTAATATATATGTTCTCGTACGTACATGATGTATCTATTCTACTCAGCTGCTAATGCTGTAAGCTATGCTAGTCAGTTTATATATATATATATATATATATATATATATATAATGTGCTGTTGGAGACTTCAGAGGAGACTTCAGAAGAAAAAGTTAATTCCCTTTAAAATGTATATACGCTTGGTCAAAGATAAATCTACTTATAATTGTCCCTTCTAGATTTATTTCCGTTTTCATTTTATCGTAGAATCCCATACATATTTTTCACAGTTTAAAAAAAACAAATGAAAATGAATATGCCGAAGTTTAAGTTTACTTGCAGTACATGCTGTTACTTAGTTGGTTGCATATTTTTTTACTGAGTAGGCTAATTGCTGCTTAACTTCTATTATCTTGTGGGAATCAGTGCTGCGAGTATAATTTGACCATAAATTTTATTTATGTAGCTTAGTTTAGTTTGGCAAAATCTATATGATATTAACAATTTGTGCTTAGATATTCTCTTCCCAACTTTTGGAGGTAGCAGCTGTTCCGTCTTTTGTATTTAATGATTGGATTCAGCCTTGTTCATTTTTTTCGGGAAAAAAGGGCGTAAGTTTTCAGCTCTAACGGGTTTGCTTCAGGGAACAATAGAGATCAGACAACTTCAGCCTCTACCCATACATAAGTGTATGGCGCTCCACAATTCCTGGTTGATTTTACCCTCGTGGAGAGATAAATTCTTGAAATAGCAAATTTACAATATTTCAGAATAACTGATTGGTTGATAGATTTTAACGGCATTTCAAGTCTAGAGATTCGGCCGTTTTGTTCCTTGTTCGTTCATATTTACAATTCCGTATTGTTATTTTTTGAGAGTTTTTATTTTGCACCCAGTCCTAACGAATAAGAATGATTTTTAAACAGATCAAATTGACTTTAGGGCCTAAACGCTTTGGGTCAGTGTGAACCTGGGAGTGATAGCAATGAATGGGGTACTCCGCATTCCCCAGATCTCTAAGACTGGAGCCTAACCATAAGATACTGTTTAGTGTCATACCCATGACGCTCCTTTGTTTCAGGTGGGGGTGTCTATCCTCTGCAGTGGATACCATAAATGTATTCCAATCCTCGTGGATAGGAAGTCCAGACCACTGAATTACATATTTATAGGTATTTTTCTTAGTTCACAGGTTTATCAAATATTATATAATGAATCATTTCTAAACGCTTTTGTTGATTAATCGGAATGTTCCATTTATTTTTGTTGAGTGAGTTTGATTTGCTCTGGAAGTTAGGGTTTTGGTATAGAGCAAAAATGTTTTATTTAGTTTTGACTGTAACTAGTTTTGGATATTGGCTGAGTAAAACTAATTTCAGATTGTAAGATTAGTTTCAATCTAAACCTCTTTCTCAACACATTGAATAACTTTGAAACAATAGTTACTTCGTTTGAGGTTGAACATGAATATCTTTGATTAGTTGAAAATTGATTTTAATTACTTGCCGTAAATTTAAGTGGAAACATTTTGAATATTTATTTTGGTTTTGAATGGAATCGGATTGAAAGAATTTGGTTTTAGATGTTTACTTTGGCTTTGGGCTGAAATATGTTTTGGATTTTCATATTGACTTTGGATTAAAGTGAATTGAATTGCTTTGAGTTGAAATAATCTTGAAATTGTTTTGTGTTTGAATAAAATGACTTCTGGAAATCTGGATTGGTTTTCCATAGAGCAACATTTTTGAAAATGGTTTTACGTTAATTAGGCATAGATTTTGAATATTTCATTAACTTTGGATTCAGATTGAATTTCGATTCTTGGAATGATCTTAGTGTTACTTTAGTCTTTTGTTTTTGATTTAGATTGGCTAATTAGATTGACTTTTGGTTGAACAGTCTTACACTGTCTTTGTAGTGATTTAGACTGGACATTTCAAACATTTCGGGCATGTCAGCATCATTATCCTGTCATGCCGCCAGCACGGACTTCCTTGACCCTTCCTCGCCTCCTGTTTCTATCATCCATTTCTCCCGGTTATATCCTGTATCGGCACAAAACTGTTGTATATAGGTTCTAGCCGGTCATCCTGCCTTTGCTAGTGCATGTGAAGGGGTCCACATGAGTATGTCACTTATGAGTTAGTCCTTACTCCTTCTGCAGTGTCCTGCATGTCAGGTTCGTCTACCTTTTATATTTTTCATGATGGGTGATAGGTGGCCGTGGGTGCTGTCTCCAGGACTTGTTTAAGATTGTTCTCAGCATTCTTGTGTATTTGCCGTCAAGCTTTTTCTCTACGCGTTTAGTTAGCGTCCATGTGGTTCATCCATATAGCAGTATCGACACGACCGCTGCTTGGAAAAAACTGTTTTATTTTATCGGTCAGGTCTGATGCAGTTTAGTGTCACATCCAGTACATCCCTTTTTGGAGTGGTCTTATCCTTCTGCAGATGATATAGTTAGCGTATTGTAAGTATTTTTTCTCGTTTTTTAATTTTTTTAATATTCTGTGTTTAGTTTCATTTATCCTGTGTAACGAAAAAAATAGTGTTGGATAAGATAAACGTTCAACAACGAGTCTTATATTCCCCTCGGGCTAATCAGCAACAGAAGCAAAAAAAAAAAGTGATGATTGATGAAGCTTCTGAAAATGGTTCGGTTGGAAGGTGTATGTGTTGTAATAGCTTTTCGAAAATAAAGTTTTACAGGTAGTTCAAAACAAGACCACAAGGTTTTGGAAGGAATGATTTTGTAGTGTTTTTGGAGGATGACTAACACTCTCAAAATTGTATTTGGCAGAACAAAAATTAGCATCAATCACTCAGTAGTTAAAATTCTTAAATTATAGAGGAAATTCAAAAAGCTTGAAAATTTCTTCATCTGAACACTTAAATAATCGACCGGGTCTCTCTAACTAAATTTTCTCAGACTAAAAAGAAAAAGGAAAGAAAAGAAAATATTTTTGTGAAAGGTTATGCCTATAGATATATAGTAAGTTTATTAAGGTAATCCGAAACGTTGGATCCAGGACAACTTGAAGCATCAACGAAAACATCTACACTTTTGAGAAAACAAAGTTATTCTTCTATATAAGTGCATAATATTACAAAATCCTGAAGAATGGTGAAAATGTAGCCGTAGCAGTCGAAGACAAATAGTTCATTTAAAAGACATTAACGTCAAAAGGCATACTGCTTTTTGAAAACATAGCGTAATGGTTATCGTCGTTGGAAATGGAATCAGTGACCCGAGTTCAAGTCCTGGGTGAGGCTGTTGGCGTTTGACTTGTGGGGCGCATTAGGCGGACAGATTTATTTAACTTTAGATAGGCAACTAGTCTAGGAGAAGGAAAACACTATATTCCAACGAGCTTTGCTTTCAAATTGACCTAGTGTCGAGTCCTGCTCGTGGCGGAGGTGTTGGGTAAATACGTCCTGTTGAATGAAAACGCTACATGTTATTTTGACTATCGTATTGTGGATTTTTCAAACAAAAAATTCTGAATCATTGTTGTAGAGACATAAAGAAAAAAAAATCTGTTGAAAATAATCGATTTTTTTCCACACGGTTTCATGGTTCAAGTAACAAATAAGAATGATCTTCAATAAATAATTATAGCTTCAAGTATCTATTCATGTAACAATTCCATTACAGAAATAATTCATATATAATTGTATGGTTTTAAGTATTCCAATCTAAAACAAATAATTTTCAAACTTATATATTTGACCTATTGATGCGACCTAACAGATACTTCCTCTCAGAGTCTGGGTGAACCTGGGAATAATGCCAATGATAAAAATAACAATAATGTGAATGTTTTAGATAAAACAAATCTGTAACTAATGTAAATGTAGTTATGTTGATTCTAAAAACAATCATTCCAATCTTCGAAGTTCATATATTTAATGGCATATCAAGTCCTTTTTGATTATTTGATGCCGATTTTTGATTGATTTCTGAATGTTTTATTACAATCATAACGATATTTTTAACGTTTTTTTGTTAAAAGATTACACTTTTTCTGTTGGTCTAAGATTATATGTTTTCACATAGTTATATGATTTCAAGTATTCCTATCTAATACATAAAATTTATACACAATTTAATTGCTTCTTGAAAGTATTTCAATTTTATAATAATCATTAAAGATATGTCATTAGTATTTTGCACACAATCTTAGGCACCGTGACAGCTGAGGAAAGCATCGTTTCTGGTCGATTTAATTACACCAAAAGCAACCTACGTGATCACTATAGTAATACTTAGTGAACAATCTTTGCTTCAAATTAATATTCTTAATTCTAATTTTCACAGAGTTATATGGTATTTAGTATTTCTAACTATTACTACTAATTTTTAAAACAGATTTATTTGACCCACAGATGAAACCCTAACAGGTATTACAACTAATGGTTTGATAGAAACTTGGAAGTAATGGCGATGACATAAAAATGAAAATGTTGAATGTCACAAAATACTCTTTATTTTCATAAACAGTTAATAATTAACACGAAGAAGATAACTGTTGTCAATAAAAATGTTTGCCAAAATCAGAAATTAAATAGCTTATGCTATGAACCTGTGAAATACTAAGAACCTTAGGATTGAACTCACACCTATACTTTCAAAAGTCGTCATTTTGCGCTCAATTCATCAGACTTATCGCCAAATCTCATTACTATTATTCCCATGATCATCATGAACAGTGATTTGACATCTTGCGCCTCTTCCATGCCATCACAACTGGCAAACATTCCGACCAACCCTGATCGTAATTTTCCCGACTCTCTCCTGTCCACCGCCCCAAAGAAGCTTCTTACACCATTGACTCTCACCCTCACTCCCATCACTCCCCCCTACACTTTCTTAGTTTCCTGTCGGCTCCTCTCTCCCTCCCCTACATCCGTCACACCAACGCGTCTTAGGCGCCGTGACAGCTGAGGAAAGCATCGTTTCTGGTCGAATTAATTACACCAAAAGCTGCCTACGTGATCACTTCCCCCTTTAATCCGGAATGAATTTGTCGCGAACTCTCCCCAACCCTGTCGACTTCCAAGTTGTTTGCCACATTTTGTGCGTCTTTACCGAAACTCCGTATACAAGAAGAATGTGCTAATCGGTCATTACGAGACAATGCGCACGGTCCAACACTCAAACACTGAGTGCGAGTTTGCAGATTTACTAAATGAGAGTAGTGTTGGTTTGCCTCGTTTTGGAATCGGTGTGTCTGAGTAAGACAGACTGGTAGAATGCTTGCAGAGTAGAAATAATTACATTCTGCAATTGATGGCGTGACATTCAGTTTTTATCTGAAATTACATAATAAGTAAATAAATGCACGTTGTCAGAGTTACGAAAAACAGAGAAAGAAAGAACGTCCGTTTAGAGTGTTTGAATAATGTGATTCATCATTAAAGCTACATTTGAATAGTTGTATTGAACATGAAACAGTTAGCATGGACTCTTGAATTGACCACTATACCACTGAGGCAAGCAAAAGCTTGTTCTATCTTCTGCAAAGGATTCAGACCTCCTAAAAAAGGTTGTCCTGGGTATGGTACTTAATTTCATATGGTAATGAGGCTCAAGTTCTGGAAATCTGGGAAGAGGCAAGAACCACGTCATTGCTTTTACTCCAATGTCCATTTTGATCCAAAGTAATAATACCTGTTTGGGTCTCATCAACAGATCAAATACACCTGCTTACGAATTATCTTTGTAATATAGATGATGCTTGATATCATATAATCGTGTGAAAAAAAAAACGCATGATAAACTAAACAATGTTCACATAAACATACAATGTGTGCAATTCCCTAAACTTCTGGCAAAAAATACCGCAGACCTGGTTGATATTATCGAAAAGTTAATCGATCAATCTTATATTAAAAAATATCATCTCACTCTATCAATCTCTCTTTCTCTCTCATTCTGTCTGTCTATCTGTCGGTCTGTCTCTCAATATATATATATATATATATATATATATATTGAATAGATAAGAATAAACAATCGTTTAATCAAAAGTCATTGCTCGAATATCCGTTAGCATAGCAAAACTAAAACGAAAATAAATTAAAATCTGACATTTTTACTCTTGTTTACTTATTTTAGATTCTAGGTATCAAATATGGAGTAGAGGACACAAAATCAGATGAAAGTATTGATACTAATCTTTCCCAAGATCGACAGGAGTGTCCATTATATACTTATCCCTGCACACGGGTAGAAAGCGATACACGGTCGATTTTTAAGCGAGGTTTATCTGGTTTGAATTTAGAGTTTTCCTTCTCCTTGATCCGTAGCCATACCGAGGTTAAAGAACCCGGTCTTCCTTGCTATTAATACTTAACTGGAGGGAGAATAGATTCTCCTGAACAACACTCTTCAGTCTTTGAATTTACAGATTTTACTTCTATTTTTTACTTATGAGCTGTGTCTGCTCGACTATTTTCAACTTCACTGGGGATGAAATGGTGAATTCATACCTTTCCTTAGGATCTTTCCTAGTGATAATAGCCATTACATCACCGTGCACCTATCTATCCTTCCTTGAGATGAAAACTGTTACATTACCGTGAACATACCTATTTATGTGTGCGTGCGCGTAAAATACTAAAGACACATCTTTAATTTGAGATGTTTTGGTGGATTTTTTAAAATGTTTCTCTTAGTTGGGAACAAAGTCGTAAGAGTTAGTAAATGCGTCAAAATCGTATTGCAACGATGAAAAAGTTTTCAATTTTTGGTTTTCGTGTGTAACAGTTGGTATGCCTAAAAACATATTTCGTAGATCATATGGATCCAAATAAATTTGTTTTTGTTTTTGTTAAATGCTTTTTCTGGCAGACAAATGCATTAATGGGCCATTATGAAGAATCCAAATCATTACACTTGAGAATTTCCCTCCCCACCCACCCCAAAAAACGTACATCCTGACTCTTGTTTACGGTTAGCTATCTCGTATGCTTTCATATATGTGTCAAGTTATATCTCAAAATCTCGGTCTGTTAAGTAATATCTATGAGGTCTGTCTGTAAATGACCGAGCTATTTAAAATGAATGAGCCAATCTAAAGTGATAAGTCATTAATCCCGATTAATGGCCTTCTCTTGGGACCTTATATAAAGCTTGCAAAGCCAACTTCTGGGGTTTCTATAGGCAGCCTCGCAGAGACCCTTAATCTAATCCTCTATGAGAATTATTCTTTCTTTCAACGATGATTTCACTTTTGGTAAAGGCTGGACTGTAATAGCACTTGGCTTATCCAATGTTTGCCATAAAAGAGGGGTTCAATGTATATCATCCTGTGGGTGTTATCACTGTAAAAAAGAAATGTTAGGGGAAATGATTTTACACGGATTATTGCCGCTAGAATTATTTGTAAAAAAAATCACGGACTTGCAGGCCCAATGCCAACTGCATCCGATGGAAAATTGATCTCATGCACATGTGGAAACAGTCACATATTTTAGAGATTAATCATTTCCAGTGATATGCGTCAATGAACATGTGCATGAAAATAGATAGCCATCTTGCATTCACCCGCAAACCGGTAAATCTCGCTATGCTTCCGAATTTAACAGGACATTTACACATAATTAAATGTTTTATTGACGACACCGACCTTGCGAAAGCAACTTTTATACGTACACAAATATAAGCTAAAACACCTACACACACACACACACACACACACACACACACACACACACACACACACACACAAATATATATATATATATATATATATATATATATATATATATAAGATAGATTGAAAAAGAGAGAGAAATAGGTCAGAGATTGGATAATATTGAAAGAATAACAGATTTTTGCTGATAATTTTTGGGCAAATAAATTGATCATGGTACAATAAATTTAGCCAGATACTTCCACATCCACTGTTTTCTCTCTGAGAATAATTCTGGAATACCAGTGAGAAAATATTTTGTAAAGATGTCAAGCACGTATCTATCTATCTATCTATATATATATATGTGTGTGTGTGTGTGTGGGTGGGTGGATGTGTGTGTGTGTGTGTGTGTGAATTCACGCGCCTGTCTATGTCTTTGTCAGTACATCTGTTTAGACATATGAGATAGCTCTTAAACATAGTAAGTATCTACGTAATATAAACTCTAAAGCATCACATAAATATATCTCGACACACACATACAGAAATAGAGGCACAAACACTCAGATATATATATCATCATCATCATATCGCGCTGGTAGCACGGATATCCCTGACCCTCTCTCGCCACTCCTCCCTATCGTTCATCGCCCTAGGTAGGTCTTCAGGACAACATCCTGTATCCTCATATAGCTGCTGAATGTACGTTCGAGCTGGTCGTCCTGCTTTTGCGCGGCCATGTGTGGGGATCCATAAGAGTACATCTCTTATGAGTTCATCTCTGCTTCTCCAGCAGTGTCCTGCATGTCTGGTTCGTCTAACTTGAATAGTTTTCGTGATAGGGGCAGGTGACCGTACAGTTGGTGTCTTGTGGGGTGTTGCTGCCAGGACTTGTTCAGGATTGCACGCAGCATTCTTGTGTAATTGCCATCTAGCTTCTTCTCCAGTCGTTTTGTTAGCGTCCATGTAGTGCATCCATATAGCAGTATCGATGTGACCGCTGCCTGGAAGAAACTGCGTTTCATTTTATCGGTTAGGTCTGATTTCCATATAATCGATAGCCTATTGATAGCTGTCCATGCTTTCGTTAACCTCGTTTCGATGTCCTTTTCGGTTGATTCGACGCTGCTTCCTAGGTACGTGAATTTGTCTACTAGTTTAAGTGGGGTTCCTTCTAGAGTGGAGATATATATATATGGACTAAAACACACAGACACGCACACATACACACACACGCATATATATATATATATATATATATATATATATATATATATATATATACTCACGTAAGGGTCATTCAATATATAAGGGAAATGTTATTAAAAAATAAAACAACTTTTTCAGCAGTTTTTTTTTCTATGAATGTGAACAGCATTGTTTGGAATTGGTTCATCGAAAAAATAATTTTAATGTCGTAGAAATGATCTGTTAAAGCTCCTTGAAATAGCAAAAAACAAGCATTGCTCCTGGCTTGAAGAAAGATATGTTTTCTGATTTTTAGTGGCTAAACTATGAGAAATTTACCGAAAAAATGTATGATATTTGCGGAAAACATGTTTTGGTCTAAAGTATGTTTACAAATCAGTGAAACATGGGTTTACCACAGCGAACCTGAATTGAAAAGATATCTCTTAGAGTGGAAACAGACTGGATTTCCGGTAAAGAAAATCTTCCAAGTGCTGCAGTCAGTAAAGTAAGTCTTGCGGCAAGTTTTCTGGGACGTATCGCTATTTATATCAGTGAAAAAGGTATCTGTAAGCAGAGCTTGTTATGGTCAATTCCTTTGGCAAAATCTACCAAAGTCTTTGGAATGACCCTCGAATATATATATATATATATATATATATATATATATATATATATATATATATTAAAATAGTTAGATCCACGAAGAGATTTGTATTTTTTAAATTTATTTATTCTTCTCATATATGTTTTACATACGTGTATGTTTCCGGCTTGTTGCTTTCTTCACAGAACATATATGGCACAAAGCTTTGTTAATGGGTTATTCAACGCACATGGGTTAATTTTGATCTTAAATTTTTCTTATTCGGTCTTTATGAATCACCAATGACAAGGACAGCGTATATTTTGTGTTTTTTTCATCACTGAGAAACAATATTACGGTCTCTCTCTCTCTCTCTCTATATATATATATATATATATATATATATATATATATATGTATATATATATATATATATATATGCTTCTTCACAATAACAACTTTGAGTACATTGCAAAGCATTACTCCCCAAAACAAAAGAGTGCCACTAAACTGCATCTGATTGTTAGTTTCCAGTTCTTGAGCTCTAGTGAGTATGAGATCACCTCTTACTTTGTATTGTTAACTGGTCCACTCTTACCTACAGAGGTAGTACTTGTTAGCATCAAATAAACCTGTTTGAAAATTATTAATATTTAATAGGAATTCTTAAAATCATATGACTTTGTGCAAATCATTTGTGTTAAGAATTTTTACATGAAGTTATCATGGTTTACAAATCATTATCAACATAATTATTAGTTACTTGTAAACATCTGACTGCTTGAAAAAATCGAAACCAAATAATTGTTTACAAAGTATCTTTATTAGATTGGAATACTTGAAACCACAAAACTGTGTACAAATTATTTCCATGGGATAGGAATACTTGAAACTGAGTTTATGTTATAAGTATTATCAAACAAATTTGTTTTTGTTTTATCATATTATTAAAAAACATTATCAGTATTAGGTAGAAATATTTGAAACCATATAATTCTGTGCAAAATATTTGTATTAAGAAAAGTTACTTGAAGCTACTATTGTCTATATTTGATTATTATGATGAGATACTCGAAACATAACGTTTTCTGGCACAGAGGATTGACTTCGGCAAGAGATGACCTGCAAAATCCAACATTCAACCAATCAACCAACCAACCAACCGGCCATCATAACAGCGTTGAAAATCTTTTTCACCTCAAGGTGTTAGAGAAAGATATATATTCACACATACACATGTTTGCATAAATGCATATTTCTTTTATATACGCATCCAAATCAACATATTATTGCGCAAGGTTGCACTTATATGCGTGTTTTTAAATTCTTCTTGGTATTTGCATAACCACCGAACAGCCGGTGTTCCCGCTGCCTATATATGATTGTCTGTACGCTTACCGCCATCTGCCCAAACGGAAATAAGTCTAGTATTTTTCTTAAACGTCTTGGCATCCAATCAATCCTTCTCTCCCTCGTCATCTTCCACAAGGGTTAACAAGCCACCCCCACTAAACCTCAGACACCTACTACGCCTAACCCTTAGTGACATCCGTCCAGCTCAAATCGGTTCGTTCAAAATTAATGATTTCACATCCTGTCAGTAATGTTGGCATGAGATTTCGCTGATCTACCCCGCTCCACCCAGCTCCCTCCTGAATTGTTCTATTCGCTTGCATAGTGTTCTTATGGTTTTCTTTCTCAGTAACCAATCAGGACGCTTCTTCGTATCGCCTTGAATACCGACAAAGATTTCTCCTGGTAATAGTGGACTCTAGTAAACCGATGTCGTCCGAGAAAGACTTGATTAAAGTGGGGAAGCCAAGATTCTGTATTTTACCTTTCTTTCTTTCTTTCTTTCTTTCTTTCTTTCGTAGGTTCCGTCTGCGATTGGAACTTTTCTTTTTTTTCATCTTTGTTTTGTAAAAAGATCAGATTTTGTTTCTCTTTTCATTTTCTTCGTTTTGAACCATTCATTTTTTAAAAATTCTTTCCTTCTTTTTTGCTTATTATTTCCTTTCTTTCTTTATCTGTCTTCATTCTTTCTCGCTTCCATTTTTTTCCTGTATTCTTCATTTTTTATTTTTCTTAGCTTTCTGTATTGCTGGCTATTTTTTTCATTTTCTTTTTTTATAAATACTTTTTTTCTATCTAGGATTATCTGAAACTATGATTTAGATTTTCGAAGAATTTGTGCTAATGCTCGTCGTGCCAAAAAAAAAGCCCCCCCCAAAACAAACTAACAAACCGAATTGTCTGACTCTATATGTTTTCAAGTTTGTATATATATATATATATATATATATATATATATATATATATATATATATATATATATATTTAAATACGTGTAACTTTTAATCATGAAACTAGCTTAAGGTGAAAAAATTATTCATTTTCGGTTATATCATGTTCTAGTGCCCAGTATTTGAGCACTCAGGGAATAAGTTCATTTTCATCGAAGGTAGCATCTTATCTACTGAAAATGACACCAATATGCAACTAGAGAAGGCATGGGCGGCTATCGATAGGTTATCAATTATATAGAAATCAATCTTACCCAATAAAATAAAACACAGTTTCTTCGAAGCAGCGTCTGTGTCAGTTCTACTATAGGGATGCATCACATGGAGGCTGATTTAGCTTTTATAGAAAAAGCTAGACAGGCACAGTAGTAGAACACTACGAGCTATATTGAACAAATCCTAGAAGCAACATCCAACAAAACTGCAGCTGTACGGCCATCTACTTCCAATCTCTAAAACCATAGAAATAAGACGAACAAGACATGCGGGGATCTGCTAGAGAAGTAAAGGCTCACTCATTAGCGATGTTCTCCAATAGATCCCTTCACACGGACTTGCACGTGTTGGCCGACCAACAAGAACTTATCTACAACAGTTGTGTATGGACATAGGATGTATTCTAGAAGACCTGCCGGAAGTGATGGATGATAGAGATGAATGCAAATAGAGTCAGGGACATACGTGCTAGCAGCGCGACATGATTATATATATATATATATATATATATATATATATATATATATATATATATATATATATATATATAAATTTTTGTTGTAGTTCCAGAGAGAAAATAAAAATATTTTAAAGTAGGTAGGTCCATGAAGAGATTTGTATCTTTTAGAATTTATTCATTCTTTTTTTCTTACATACGTCTAAGTTTCCAGCTTGTTTGTTTCGTCAGAAAATCTATATGGCACAAGGCCTTGATAATGTGATACTCAATGAGACTTGAACTCATTCGTATTTCCAGTTTGAATGATTTCCAGTTGGTCATGCGTTTATATAGAGGTTATCCTCACTTTTCCTTGGCTTTACCCCTCATTGATATTTGATATATTTTTGTTGTTTTGTGTGTGTGTTAGAGTAGTTTTGGATTACACAAACAATTATTTTTCCTGTATGTGAGTTTGTGTTGGATATTTTTTGTGTGTGTATGCGTGGTAGTGTGGTTTGAAATTTACTGCTGAGTAGAGTGTTCACCAATGGTCAGGTTCTAGTTATACCAAAGACTAAAAAAATGGTACTTGATGCCGTCTTGGTTTACGCTCAGCATTATAAGGCAAGGATCAAGGGTAAAGTGGAGCAATCTCGGGAATGGAGCGTTGGCCTCCCCTACACCATGTTGTAGTTGCTATTGATAATGGAGCCTTCGGGTCACCCTTGACTATGTCACAATTTACATGCTTTATTTTTCCTAATAATTTTTGTCAGTGTATATATCTATCTATATATGTATATATATATGTTTGTGTGTGTAGATGTTTCCAGCTTGATGCTTTCATTAGAGATCATGTCTGGATCAAGGTCTCGTAATTGGGGTATTCAATGAGACTTGACTCATGTTTATAGTTTGAATGGTTTTTACTTATCGTTTTTTATGAATCCTTGTCCTTCCTTTTTCTTAGAGTGTGTTTCTCTTTGGCTATTTTATCCCCCATTTACTTTTGATATTTGATACTTTGTGAGTGTGTTGGAGTGGTTCGGATTTCATTTATAGTAATTTGTTCTCTGTGTGTGTATGTGTGTGTGAATGTGTATCTTGAGATTTTGTATATATATATATATATGTGTGTGTGTGTGTGTGTGTGCGCGTTTGTTTCCATTTTTGTGTTTGTAGAATTCATGTTTTTTTCAACTTTGATCTAAATTTATCTATAAAATTATTTTCTTTTATTTGAAGTAGCGTTTAGTCTTTGGTTTGACATATAGGCATTATTTAAAATTTACCTCGACTACATTGTTTCGAAACATTTGATTTTCTGTTTTCTTCTTTTTTGCTGTTACACCTATGTAGTGATGAACTTGTTTTAAGGGCCTGTGTTGACCCTATGTATATTTCTTTGCATTGCTTTTTGAGTTGCATCTTAAGTTTTTATTATACTTTTATTGCAATATATATATATATATATATATATATATATATATATATATATATATATATATATATATATATATTTGCCGAATACATTGAAATTCAGAATCTTAATATTCCTGAAATTTAAACTGAGTCAGAATTCTGTGTCTTTCATAAATACATTATTTTTTCTAGAAAGTGAAATGTTAAAATAATAGTAAAGATAAATATTTATTTTAGATTTTAATTTTTTCATCACATTCCTGTTGGTTGACATTCATGCAAACGATTGACCCTTTAACAAGTTTGTAATATAACAGAAAATAATGTGATTGTTGTAAAAGCTTTTAATTGGCTAACTGACACCTTGTTATATGAAAAGATTGATTGGCTGAATCTTTTATCTGGCATGTTGTGTAGAATTTGAATAA
The DNA here is from genome assembly GCA_963585895.1 of Sepioteuthis lessoniana. Classification (NCBI taxonomy): domain Eukaryota; kingdom Metazoa; phylum Mollusca; class Cephalopoda; order Myopsida; family Loliginidae; genus Sepioteuthis; species Sepioteuthis lessoniana. The sequence goes on from CAUZXS010000628.1 coordinate 51,891, forward strand.
CCTTTAAAATGGCGGGAAAGATACAGTGAGTCAACACAGTTTAATTAACCGACAATGACCTTTAAAGACATCGATGGGTCGTAAAGTCAGATGACTAAAATACTAGGAGTTAGAAGTTAAATTTCAACCTCAAATTATTTAGCCGAGACTTAACGAAGAGTTAGGAACTAATTTTCCATCTATGGTTCAGGTGCTACGTACTTGTGTATGTAGTTGGTAATATATATGAAGTGAATAACTAATGTGCACAAAAGTTGGCCAGTAGGCTGGGGCTGTAGAATACACAGATTGCACCTTTGCTGAGGGTGAGACCACCCCCAACCAGTGTTCTGGATATGACACTAAACAATAAGATGGTAAGGTTCCAGTGATGCTAGGGTTTGGAGGAATGCAGAGCCCCACTTCATTGCCATTGCTCCCAGGTCCACTTTAACCCGGAATGGTAGCACCTGATATAGGCCTATCTATGGGTTAAATAGAACAAAACTCCATACTTATGTTAAACCGTATCGTTTGAGTTGGAACTGCTTGACTAAACTGGATAGTTTGAAATAGAAATGTTTTTTTTTTTACAATTAAACTGTGTACTTACATTTAAACTGCGTCCTTATGCTAAACAAAATTGTTTGTAACTGAACAGTTTTTGACATTGAAACTGTACTTACGCTAAACCGAATTGTTTAATAGAAAACATTTTAGACATTTAACTGTGTGTAAACAAAATCTATACTAATACATAACTGAATTGGCTGAATTAGAACTGTTCGAATAAACTGAATACCTTTTAATAAAAATGTTTTTGACAATTAAACTTATGCTAAATTGAATTGTTCGAAATAAACTGATTATTGGTATAAAATGGATTTGAATAGAACTTAACCGCGTATTTATCCTGGACTGAATTAAATTAGATCTGTTTGACTAAACAGAATAATTTGAAATAAAAATGTTTTGACAATTAAACTTTGAACTTATTCTAAACTGAACTGCTTGAAATAGAACTGTTTTGACATCGACACTGCGTACTTTAGCTGAACTGAATTGTTTGAAATAAAACTATTTGACAAAACTGAATAGCTTGAAGTAGAAATGTTTTTGACAAACTGTGTACAGATGTTAAACTGAATTGTTGAAATGGAACTGAATATTTGCATAAAATGGATTCGATGTTAAATAACCTACAAGAGTTGATACGCCATAAAATCCAACCAACCAACCAACCAACCAACCAACCAACCAACCAACCCATTAACCAAAAGATAAGGTGTTGCTGTTTATCTTAATGGGGAACATCGAACTATGAGGAAGATATAGGATGACATTCATAAGATGAAGATGACGGTGAGAACCGACGACTGGCCTGAGAAGAAGATGCCGGTATAAAAGTGAGATAAGCAGCGGTGTACCTGTGTATGTATGTTAAATACCTACCTTCAAAAACACTGCTTCCATGCTTGACATCATGGCAAGATCAAAAGAGATTAGCTGCGTGTACAGAAAAATATTGGGATCTCGAACAAGTCTAGTTCATCTTCAGAAATTCCTAAATGTACAATGACCTCGAAATCTTTTTAAGAACTAACTTGGGATTGGATAATTTCAGTCAGCTGACCGAGCAGTTCGAGAAGTTAAAAGATGGACTTTAGCTTAGAATTAGCTCGGAATTACTAAAGTGAGCGAGTGTGAACTTCCGTGTATGGTCTGACTAATTCCCGGCAAATATGGTTGGTAAGATCTATATGAAAAGGTTTCATGAAGTGAATAAAGAATTTGTTCGGGACGTTATTTTGTTTATTAATCAACCATCGAAAGTAGACAACAGTATGTGATTTTATGTGTTTGTTTGTTTGTTTGTTTGTGTGTGTGTGTGTGTGTGTGTGTGTGTGTGTGTGTGTGTGTGTGTGTGTGTGTGTGTGTGTGTGTGTGTGTGTGTAAAATGCAAGTAAGAAAGATATTTTAAAAGTACCTGGTGCAATTATTAGCTGAGGTATTAGCTGAAGTATTAAAATCATGTTCAAGAAGAACTTAATTTTTAAATCGGATTTCCAATCCTCAGACGGAAAAATATTCATTTATTGATTAATTTTAACCTTGTCACACGGCTTAATATATGTTGATTGGATCATCTGCCGAGGTGTTACACTTTTTCAAAAAGAAGTGTCCTTGGTAGGACACTACCATGATAATGAGGAACACCCAGGTACACTCTGACCAGGAATAATAATACCCGTGAGGTTCCCGTCTAGCGATGATATAGATCTGTGATCTACAAAATTGAACGACCACCAGACATGAAGACAACAAATCAAAAGGGGGGGGGTGACATCTTACTTGAATTGGTGTGCAGAGACCGACTATTCAACACTTCTTAAGGTCCTACATGAAGAAAAAACAAAAAACAACACAACAATAACAAAAAAGCATATTGACATTCGATCTACGTATAAATACATGTAAATAGCATTAGCTATAGTTTGAAGATGATCCATTTCAGATATTATCAGATATCAATCCCCAAGTAAAGAAAGCAATGTGGCTTTCACAAAAATATGCACCAATGGAAGTAACCCATTTTTTTCGTCGTAGCTCTGTTCACGTCATTTTTGGAATAATTTTGTCAGTGAATTTCATCTTTCATTTGTCAGATTTAAGCTTACGACCTGAGATTGACACTCTTAATTTCGTGGATTGAAACCAGGGTTGAACCAGGGTTGAACGTGGTTTGTCACATATATTGCTGTCATTTCTTCCGCAGTACATTGCTCACTAACTAATTGTACTCACTTCCTCTAGTTTGTCGTCATATGTATATCAATGGATACGATGAATTAGACATCGTAGTTTTCAAGTCAGATGCCATTTTCCAGACATCCACTCTGCTGCTATCTCCAACAAGGTAAAAAGGTGATTTATTAACTGAAAGGTTGAACCTTTACTGTCATTTACCCGACATTGCAACCTGGTTTTAAGAAGTAACATAATACAAATGGAGACATTACTTTCGGGAAGACGCATTTAGGAAAACAGTCAGGCGGCTCTCATTCATCGTTGGTAAAAAGCATAGCCATTTCAGGATAATTTCGGGATGCATAGTTAAAAAATTGCTTTATTCACCGATGTTATTGAGCACGTTGTATCTGGTTTTCTTTGATTTATTTGTTTAACGGCGTATCAACTCTGAAAGTTATTTGATGCCGATATTTGATTGATTTGTAAACGTTTCATTGTACATATATTTTCAATGTTCCATCTCATTTGAAAATAACTCATTGGTCCATAATCACTTGTTTGCACATAGTTATAAGATATCAAGTATTCCTATCTAATACAAACAATTTAATCAAAGTTACATGCTTTATATTAACTATTCCTTTTTAATAATATTTGTTTTCCCAGTTAAATGTTTATTAGTGTTTCATATCTAACGCGATTGATTTGCTAGTAAGGATATTTTTCAAGATACTACTGATAATAATAAACATTATTAAACAATTATAGCATCTTATGAATATCTTAATGCAAAAAATCTGCATACAGTTAAAGTTTTTCATGTATTCCTATTCAATGCTATTTATTTTTAAACAACAATATTTGACTAATAGATGGGTCCCTTACATTACTGCAAGTCCGGGGCGGAGGAGACCCAGTATTAATGGCAATGAAGAGACACGTCACCAGTTGCTCCGAACTGTAGCTTCATCACTAGCATGCTTTTTGTGAGCGTTGTGCAGTGGATAGGATCAGCGTATTCTTAGCTTTACCGACAGGGTGTCTGCATTTGCTATTGTTTCTGTGGAAATAATAAGACTTTATTTTCGGCACGAATCTTGTAAATTATTAGAATTTCCAGTTTTGGACTTTGCTGATTAAGATAAACAGTTATATGATGCACTCGGCTAAATCGTATGTTTTCTGTTATATAAGACATACACCCTATGACAGGATACCAGAAATGCTGGCGGAGACATATTTCTTAACTCACAGGAAAACACATCATGAGTGATATTGTAGTGAAGAGTCTCATTTTCAATGCCACTTTCTACTAGATGAATACAAAAATAGACATAATGCAAATACATGAAAAAATAAACGCAAGAATCAAAGGGAAGAGAATAAAGACGGCAACAACGAAGCGAGGGTTGAATTTATTTGGCGAGTGAAATAGACGAACAAAGAAAATCAAATAGCACAATGTACAGGAAACAAAATCTTTAGTGCGTCAGAAACCCGGAATATCCACGGGAGCTGTCTCTATTGATTGCCTTTGTTTTCGAGGGGTCAGACAGACCACTTGGCCTTTTTCTCTGAACAGCCCATCAACGAATTTGCACCCGTCACTCACCTCCTTTTGCCAGCACCTAACTTAGACGATCTGTCCGTCCATACACACGACCAGCCACTCATCAAAATCCCTCAACAGTCGTCGAATTCTGTACGTTTTTTCTTCCTGTCAACCCGTGTAACTTTCCATTTTTTTTCTATTTTCACTTTCACTTTCACTTTGCCTGAATATTTTCGTTGGCTTCACTGCCGATAGATAGCTCGAGGGTCAGCATTTATTTTTCGGAGAGTTATTACCTTAGAAACACATGGGTTAAGGCAGAGGCTTGACCTTACATACACCTACCTACATCGCAGTCATTGCTTTTATTAAGTCTACGTAATCCTTATGTCAAGATAACCGCTGCCTCTCTTATCAGTATGTTTATTATTAACCGAATTTGAAATGCTCAATGGCGTCTGTTTTGCTGATTTCGGGAACCACTTATAATTATTATTTGAAATATCGGTAATATTAAAAAGGTCTTGGGGCCGATTGCGAACAGTTTAAAATATAGCGTCATTACAAGCGTCACTATAAACATGATTAATATGTGAAATATTCTAATTTGTATATATCTAATATAAATATATATATTTGAAATGATGTTAATTCTTTAATAAGACTAATAAGCCATAAATTTTACCGCCAATGATATCTGAGTATTTCTAGAGTTAACTTGAAGTTGTGATGCAGAATACCACAGCGATTTTGTTAGATTAACGCTAATTTTTACGATGGTGGAATTTGAGATTTGAGATTTTAGCTGGTACAACCGTCACAGTACTTGTTATTTTCACGTATAAATATTTGTTTCTAAAGTGATTCTTACTTTTTAAATCACGATTTCAGATTTAATGTAGGAATTTATTTTACATTCATTTTTGCATTATGTTTCAAGCTGAAAAGTATAACAGGTCCAAAATATCGGTTAACCACAAATTACATAAAAGTGATTGAAATAATACACAAGTAAAGAGATGAAATGCATAATGGCGTTGATCATCAGAGCAATTGGATAAATAGAAATAAAGATGCGATGAGTAAATAGTGGAACCGAAGGGGCTCCTTAATCTTTGTAGGTGAAATGTCTCGGATAAAAAAAAAAGTTATGGACAAGTGTAGCATAGTAAAGCGCATTACTTTCCCATATTTTACTGACCTTGGGGCAGTCCGAGTTGCAGATGTGGATTGAGAACAAAATAGCTGACTGGATGGAAACCGTTTAAAATTGTAACTATTTCAACAATATGCATGTTCAGAAACGCTTTGTTATCTTTCAGTCTTATATGTTGTGTTTGCAAGTATAAATCGCTAAGTATTAACATTATGCTGATCATGACTAAAAGTTTTCGTAGAAATGTTAAATGTTATCCTTTTTTTTAATAACCTTTTTTTTTTATCTGCATGAAATTATTTCATCCTCGGGAGACTTCTCTGATACTTATCTGATCATAAACAGATACAATGTAAAAAATCACGTCAATTCTGACAAGAACTATGCAAGTATAACAAGACAAAATCTATGCAAGAAACTTTAAATCTTGATTCCCATATAATTTTCAATTTATCAGACATTAGAATAAATATGTAAACTCAAAGCATTCCATGATACTATTATCTACGCTTACCTTAGTTTAGTTTAACGTATGCCAAGATGTACATGACACACAGCGAGAATCGAAGACACTAGCAATGGTTTGGTAATTTAGCTCGCTAACCATTATACCACGGGAGACGACCAAATTATCGAATAATATAAGATTTCGGGATACCATGCTATGCCCTCAAAAAAAAAAAAAGATGTTCTTTGGTGATGCCCATTTCCTCTTTCATTGACATGCAAAAGTTTGTTTAGATGTGCATTTAGTAAAACTGTTATCGTTGTTGGAATGGAAGGAGTTAACTGGACGAGCCAGTTAGTATTTTACTTTGCGCTAAAACCTTCGGAAAAAGTATAAACTTGTTTTTTCCTAAGCTATGGATAAATAGTTGGGCGGTCTGGTCTCTCGAGTTGTAACGACTAGTCTAGAAGAAGGAAAATTCAAAACCTGAGGAGAATTGATCTGGAGAATTCATGCTAATGTTATCAGCTCATTCAAAAGTACCGGCTGGTTCTATACAATTTATTAGCATAAGTAAGAAATCAACTGTGGTGATTATTTACCAATCTCCGGCTTTATTAATGTGTTGATGTTCCTTATTGCAGGAAGATGAGTAATATATATATATATATATATATATATATATATATATATATATATATCTGTGTGTGTGTGTGTGTGTGTGATTGTGTTTAAACTCAATGTCTTAACAATTTCAGAGATTTAGAGCTTGTAAACATTCAGTCAGGATCTTTACTGTACTTTTAAAAATTTAAATCTCAGAGTAGTTGTAGAGGTATTGATTTATTTCACTATTTTTCATCACATTACTCGTGGGTCAAAAGTTAACTTACATTTAATTAGTTTTTAGTAATACGACCATTAAATTTTTTTTAACTTAGGTCAACCTTTTCACTGTAGCCTTCCACAAGGTGATTTCAATAATCTGCTTTATTTTTACTTGATTCCTCCGAACAGAACCTTTTCAATGAGTTAACTGTGTTGGCTTTTTTGCCCGCTCGAGCGTTTTTCGATCTACCCATATTTTCACTGGTTGTAGATCAAAATTAAGATAGTATTTTCGATGGCAATACCTAGACTTTTTGTTTCATCTGAAACCTTTTGTCAAAACTTTGTAAGCATACTTTGGAGTTACAGCTCATTGGCAGCTGACCCACTGACAACTGAGTCTTAAGTTTTTAACTGATTTCTGGAGATGTTGCTTTAATATATAATGCTTAATTGGCTTTTCTTATGATGCTCTCTATTTTGTGAAGTGCAACAATTACTCACATAGTAAAATACAATCATGCTACATGCTTTACTTTTAATATTATAAAAAAACTTTTACTTTTAATATTATAAAAAACAAAAACTAATCCCTGTTTTGATCTATCGGGAGAGATAATTATGCCTTTCTTAAAGAAATTATTGGGAAGTGAACACAAACTATCTCAGCAGAAATTTAAAACTTGATCCCATTCTCAGAATCAATAATCGTTAGATCAACTAACTCTCTCAAAGTGACTATGTGATTTTATTAAAATGTTCACTTATGAAAAGCATTGATCAAATTTAATAGATTGATATGTTCCTTTCTGATAACATTTACGGCCAATATTTCTTTCTTTGATATCAACAGACACTTTAGTGTTACGATGAAAAATGTTTTAATTTATTTTCTTAAAAGCAAAACAGAAAATGACAACAGAAAAATAATGAAAACCTTTAAATTTGAAGTTCAAAAGTTGCAAAATAATTTACCATATTTCTTCGGCAACTTTACAGATTTATTTCTAAAACTTTTTTTTTAGATTTACACTGAAAAAAATTCGATACAGGTAGCGTAATATTATCGATCAATACAGAAATTACGATCTGTGTTCAAATTCCGAGTACAGCTATTTGCATTCGATTTGTTGTAATGCCGTTTGTAGAGTCATGAATCCACTTCTCCCTACAGCTATTCATAAAATAGTCGGGCTTATTAGGCAATTTACTCTTGGTGATAGGCAATAAATTTTGAAGAACAACAACTTTATCAAAATAGAGAAGAAAGCAACAAAAGACTACTTCGCAGCCTGTTCCTAAGAACAGTCATGATGATATGAATTTGGTTAATAAAGGGAAGCTGTGAGGTGTCATGATCGCTTAAGCCCTGAATAAAACGAGTGACCGTTCTCTATTGAAAAAAAAAAAAAAGTATTGTACCGGTGCAGACGTCTAAAAAACTGGCTGAACCGAAGAGACAAGATGAGCTGACGAAAATATGAGGGAAGGAACAATCAGATGTGAAGTTGTATTTTTTAAATCGATCAAGGAGATATATGTCCTTTCTCAAATTGTAGCCTACACTTGAGTGACGGGGTTGTTCGTGCTGCCTTAAAATTTAAATTATGAATCCGTCACTCTCCGGGTAATTAACCGCTTCTCGTGTTTTCTCGTCTTTTCAACCTACAGTGAGAGTTCGCATGATTAATCTTTTATTGCCTGTCACACAGCTGTGCACAAGGATCATTATTAGTGGGAGGCGGTCACTATATTACTGTAATGTTTTTTTATGCCAATGATTTATTTAACTATTTTAATGTTTGTATTTAGTATGTTTTAATTACCAATGTTCTAAGTAACAACTATATGAATGCCTTAAAAACGTAAGTAAACATTTAGCTTTCTTGCCTGGTTTCAGACAGTCTCTGCTGACACCGATTAAATATACAACTCAACCCCCAAAACAGGTCCTTTTTTACTTTTTTTTTCAGCACGTCTCAAACAAAGAATTGTAAAACAAAACTACAAAAATGCAGCGAAAAATTGACTTTTAATCAGTTGTTTTTTTGAATGATTTTATTTTGAATGCATGGAAGCCCTTACGCACCAGCACATTACTTTTCTGTCTTACATTGGCGTGTAAACATGAAATATTATTTGTCTTTCAATTAATAACTTGCAATAAAAAAAAAACTCTCACTTATTCACATGCTGTTATACCTTGAAAAGATAGGTTTATTATTTTATAATGCGAAAAACAATTCAACTTTGGGTTCTATTTTTTTAAATACATGTATACAAAGATGTTTTCTTCAGTAAAACTATTCAATAAAACAGTAACATTTCATTTAATTTCTTCAATATAATCTGCTAACATATCAAAATAACGTGCAACATTTCTTTGTTTTTACTATATTGATTGACTGATTTGAACGGTCTGTCAACCAGTCTAGGATTATTTTATGCCTTGAAGTTTGGAAAACGTGTTCATTGCACATGCATGACTAAATTTTTTGTGCAGTTGTTTTATGAGAGATTTTTTGCACACGGCCAAATCGAATAAGAAAAAAATTTAAAAAGATTCATTTTACCATTAGATGGAACCTTTACAGGTACTAACATAATGTAGTCCACACCCCCGCCAGATATCTAGAGCTGAAGCCTTACCATTAGATGCAGTTACGTTTGATTCTCACGGAGTCACATTTTTGTTGTGAGGTTATATTCACCGTATTCTTAATTCCATGGACTGGACGATTTTTTACTTAAGCGATATTCTTAAAATGCTCATAGAGAATAAATCAATTTACCGTTCAACTTGCTAATAAATCATAAAATCGTATTATTTACGTTTGCATTGAAGATCATTTTTTTTAAATTTCAAATTATCGATACAATAGAGACATCTATGAAATGCTAATGATAACCTTTCACTCTTTCCTTAATAGAAACAGCAATATCATCATGGAATGCTGTTAAAACTGGAATTCTATATTTTTGTTCTTATTGTCATTTAAAAATTGAATATTTACAATGAATTGGAAAGGCAGACTATAAACCTGGCATTTCGTTCGATGATGACGTCAATGGATAAAAAAAATTTGATTTGAACAAAATTGCTGACGTCAAACAAGAACCTATACTAGAGAGGAAGAAGGCAGGAGGCGAAGTAGGAGATTGAATAGATTTGCCTTGAGCAGATAAGATTCTATGAGTGACACTTAGAAACGGCGTCGACACGTTGAGCAGTGTATTACTGATCATTTTTTCTTTTTCTTTTTTTTTTCTTGTCATTGGTTATTATTTTAGCAGTAACTCCTGTTCGTACACTTTCATGAGACAAAGAACAGATTTTAGAAGCATGCAAAGAAAATAAACATTAGGATTACGATACAAACATATTTAAAACCCACTCGGAGAATATCACCTTGATACAAACCAGCTTTAGTTAAGAGAAAATAGGGTTTAGCAAGAAGATTATATAGCGACAAGTTTCCAAATCTGATACCTGTATATTAAAAAAGTGAACTTGGCGTAACGGTTATCATTAAAGGAAATGAAATTGGTGACCTCAGTTCAGATCCTCGGTGATGTTGTTTGTGCTTCACTACGGGCTAATAACCTTGGGAAAGGCATGAATCCATGTTTCATCCCCTTCCAGGTTTGGAAAATAGTTGGGCAGACTGAGTTCTTTGCAAACAGATTGGCAACAAGTGCAAATGAAGGAAAAGTCTAAATTCAAACTGCCTTAACTCCGGTGAAAATTGACCTTGTGTCACATCTTACGAGTGGGCCGAGAGGGTTGGGTAAGTATAGTCTTGCATTAAATATTAGAATTCGAATCCAGACCCAAAAAATTCAATGGAAATGTAAAATTAATTATTTGGTAAAAGATAGTATTCTTAAACATAGTATAGCATTATATATATATGTATGTATATATATATATATATATATATATATATATATATATATAATCATGTCACACCACCGGCACGGATCTCCCTGACCCTATCTCGCCATCCGTCTCTATGGTTCATCGCTCCCAGTAGGTCTTCAAGACTACATCCTGTATCAGCACAGAGGTGTTGTATATAGGTTCTAGCTGGTCGTCAAGCCTTTGCTCGTTCATGTGTAGGGTTCAAAAGAGTATGTCACTTATGGCTCCAGAGTGCCAAGGCGCAATAAGACTGGACAATAGAGCAGTGGAATAAAATCCTTTGAACTGACGAATCAAAGTTCGAAATCTTTGGGTCAAATAGAAGGGTCGATGTGCAGCAAAAAGTTGTTGAAAGAGCGGCAAGCCCATTTATCATACCAACCATAAAGCATGGGAGAGGCTCTGTTTTGTTGTTGGGGATTTTTGTTAATTGCAAAGAACTCAAGCAAGATAATGACCAAAAGCATATTAGTAAACTCTGCCAGAGGTACATTAAAAGCAAGAAGGAACAACAAGTCCTTCAACTGATGTCTTGGCTGGCATAATCAGTAGACTTAAATCCCATTGAACTGGTGTGAGATGAACTTAACCGAAAAGTTTAGAGCTAAGCAATCCACCATTGCTGTTCCCCTCAAGCAACTCTTGCAGGAAAATTGTGCAGAACTATTTTCATTCTACTTCAATTTTTTGGTGGAAAGAATGCTGAGAATCTGTGATGCTAGGATCGCGGCCAAAGGGAATCATTTCGATGAATCAAATGTTTAAAAAGATTTTTGAGCTTTTTTGGTTAGATTTAATTCAAATTGAAAATTTGTATTTACTATGATAAATAAAGCCACTGTAATGCTTAACTAGATTTATTAAAAGTAATACTTTTTAGGATAAGAAATAAACAATTTTAAAGGTGGCAAAATAGTTTTGGTTTGGTTTCTTTGTTTAATGGCATATCAACCTATGAAGGTTATTTAATGACAAATCTATTCTCCTATAAGAACAGTAGTGGTACTATTTAACCCATAGCTGGGAGGATAAGGGGATTCATACCTTTTGTAAGGGTATTTGTCCGAAAGTGAACATAATAGCGCGCCTGGAGTACGAACTCGCTTACTACGATCCCGCAATCCATCGCTTTAACCATTACACCCCCACAAAATACTTTTGACTGGTATGGTATTTCTAGATACATATATATTTAGAGAGGGAAAGTGAGGGTGGGGAGAGATTGGTAGATAAATAGATTGCTTTAGTTCATTGTTAGTCTGGTGTAATGTTACTTAATAAAAAAGATATCGTTTGACTGAATATAGCAACCGATATATATATATATATATATATATATATATATATATATATATATATAAGCGGTTTTAATTTTTTTGGAAATTTATGAATATTACTGACTGTAATTATTTTGCCGGGGTATTCTGATTTCGAATATTATTTCTAACTGTAATGCCAGAGTTTTCACTCATTTACTAACAGGTGACATTCACTTGAGTTCAATAAACTTTTGTTCTTTAAAACTTTTATTATTATTCTGCGGAGAAAATACTGTTGTGTGGATTGTTTCAAATTTTTATCGGATTATCATCATTATTTTACTCTATGCGATTTTTTTTTAAAACTCAGCGTTAGCTGATGGTCTTTCACTGGAGTTTTTGTGACAGGAAGTCTTCTCAAATCTCCAGGACTCTTCTTAGTATTCTGGTCAACAATTCTGCAATTTCTGTTTGTTTTTGTTGATTATCATAAAGTCTTGTCTTTTGGTCGAGATAAGGTGATCTGTTTTACGTCAAAATCCCCTAGGAGTTCCTGTCTCATTTTTTGGGACAGATGCTGGGTTGTGCGTATACCATTTGTTCGTATGGTCAAATTTCAATTACTTACTCAACTCCCAGTGATCACCTTCTCCATCCAGTCGTGTCTAGTCTTATACTCATTCTGTATTAATATTCTATATTCACTTATTATGTAATTGATCGTTTCGTTTTTATCTCCCCATAACCTACATTTGCCGTTTTGTTGCGTCTTATCTATTCTTGCTTTAATATGATTGGTCCTCATGGCGTTTTGTGCTGCCATTAGAATAGATTCAATTTTTCTGTTAAAGTTTCCCTTTCTTAGCCAGAACCACGTTTTTTCCCCTAAGATGTTCCTTGTTAATCACTTAAAATACCCATAGAGTTGTTTTTCTTTCTATTTTTGTTTTGTGGTTATTTCTGTTTTGTTGGTTCTCGTTTTATTAATATTGTTTCTGATCGCTGTAATCAGTCTGCCTCCGCGCTTTTCTATGTAGTCTTCGAATCGTTGTATCGATGGTTCAACGCTGTCTTCAATGATGACATGTCCTTTTCCTCCTTCTTTTCTTGACACATATAATCTGTAAACGTCGTCGCTCGGATATAATGCCTTATGCATAATCATTAGTCTGCTTGTTCTTTTATTGTTATTATCATTATTATTTACTCTTTTAGAGTTTTTCACATGTGTTAGCAGATGGTTTTTCACTGGAGTTTTCGTGACAGGAAGTCTCCTCATGTCTCCAGGACTCTTCTCAGTATTCTGGCCGTTTCCAATAACGCTGTCGTTTGGATGGTCTCCACTCGTCAGGCCCTTTAATAATTCTTTAGTTACTGTGCCAAAAGCACCAATCACAATTGGTACAATCATCACTTTGTTCCATAGTTTTTTCAATTCTCTAGCAAGGTCGAGGTACTTATCCTTCTTTTCACATTCTTTCAGTTTTATTCGGTGGTCAGCCGAGACAGCAAAGTCGACAATTTTGCAAATTCTATTTTTTGTTGATTATTATAAGGTCTGGTCTGCTGGCCAAGATTAGGTGATCCGTGTGTATGTCTAAGTGTAATAGGATTTTATGTGTATCATTTTCTAGGACAGGTGCTGGGTTGTGCATATACCATTTGTTTGTATGGTCAAATTTAAATTTCTTGTACATTTTCCAATGCATCACCTTGCCCACCTAGTCGTGTCTAGTCTTATACTCCTTCTGTGCTAATTTGTTGCATTCGCTTATTGTGTGATTGATGGTTTCGTCTCTGTCACCACATAGCTTACATTTGCTATTTTGTTGAGTTTTATCTATTCTCGCTTTGATATGATAGGTTCTTATGGCGTTGTTTTGTGCTGCTATAGGGAGAGATTCTATTTCTCTCTAAAAATTTCCATTTCTTAGCCAGGTCCAAGTTTTGTCAGGTGGGATGTTGTTTATTAGTCATTTAAACCGCCCATAGACTTGTTTTTCTTCCCATTTTTGTTTCCTAGTTATTGTCATTCGGTTGTCTATTATTATTATTATTATTTGTTCTCTGTTGAGGGTTTTTCACATCAACATTAACAGATGGTTTCTCACTGGAGTTTGAGTGACAACAAGTCTCCTCAAGTCTCCACAACTCATCTCAGTATTCTGGCCGATCTCAATAATGCTGTCGTTTGGATGGTCTCCACTCGTCCTGTTATTTCCAAATCTTCCAGTCCCCTTACTAACCCTTTGGTGACTGTACCAAGAGCACCAACTAAAATTGGTATAATCGTCACTTTCATGTTCAACAGCATTTTCAATTCCCTAGCAAAGATCGAGGTACTTATCTCTCTTTTCACATTCTTTCAATTTCACTCTATTGTCCGTCAGGACAGCAAAGTCCACAATTCTGTAAGTTCTCTTTTTTGTTGATTATTATAAGATCTGGTCGTCTGTACGAGATTATGTGATCCTTTCGTATCTCAAAATCCCAGAGGGGTTTGCGTCTCATTCTCCAGGACTGATTCTGGGTTGTGCATATACTATTTGTTGGTATGGTCAAACTTCCGCTTCCTGCACAATTCCCAGTGGATCACTTGCTTACAAAGTAGTACCTAGTTTTATCTTCTTTCTCTGCCAGTTTGCTTTTTTCGCTTATTGTGTGATTTATCGTTTCGTCTCTTTTACTACATAACCTACATATGCTGTTTTGTTGCATCTTATTTATTCTCACTTAGATATGATTAGTTCTTATGGCGTTGATTTGAGCTTCTATTAGAAGAGATTCACTTCCTCTTTTAAGGTTACCTTTTCTTAGACACGTCCACGTTTTCTCGTGTGAGATGTCGCTTGTTAGTCGCTTAAAACGTCCAATAGTTGGGTTTTTCCCACTTTTTTTTCTGGTTATTGTCATTCCGCTGGTCCTTGTGTTGTTTCTATTGTTTCTGTTGGATGTAATCAAACTTTCACCGTGCTTTTCTATGTAGTCTTCGACCTGTATTGATGCGTCAACGCTGTCTTTAATGCTACCAAGTTCTCTCCCTCCCTCTCTTCTTGACAGATTATATCTGTCAACATCATCTCTGGGAACCAATGCCTAGTAAATGATCATTAGTTTCCTTATCCTCTGGTCCATTTGTTTAAGTTCCTCTCTGGTCCACTTCAAGAATGGTCCCGAGTATCTTACTAGAGGGCAGCCCAGGTATTTATGCTTTTGACAAGGTTCCTGCTAGAGAGTTTTGCTTCAAGTAATTTTCTGGCTCTTCTGAGACACTCTTTTTTAATTTATTCTTTCATTTCCTGTTGTTGGATGGTATCAGCTTCCAATATCCCCAAGTATTTGTAGGTTTCCTTTTCTCCGAGCGTTCTGATGACTACTTGATTTGGTTGTTTGACTCCTTCCGTTATGTGTCGTTTGCCACTTATCATTATTAGCATAGTGCATTTTTCTACGCCCAATTCCTTTCTTATATCTTGACTGTATATTCTCACAGTTTGTATAAGGGTTTTTAATTCTTTTTCGTTTTTGGCAAAGAGTTTGATGTCGTCCATGTAAATTATGGGGTTGACCTTTTCCTGCGATTTACTGAGTTTGTATCCGGCTGTGCATTTCCTAAGGATGTGGTTGAATGGCATCATGGCTATCAAAAACAGTAATGGTGATAGTGCATCTCTCTGGATTATACATCTTTGGATCTTTAACTCTGCTAAGCTTTGTCCCCCTGCTGTCAATTCTACTTTCCAGGTTTGCATGGTCTTCTCGATATACTGTACGATTTGGTCGGGTATTTTATACATTTTGAGACACTGTAGAATCCAGCTTTGGGGGACCATATCGTAAGATATTTTGTAGTCGATCATTTTTCCGTCTCGTTTTACTTTCGTTGAAGATGTGTTGATTTATATATAGTAGTTCCTCTTGTTCTCTTGCGGCATCCTTTCTGTTCGTCGGGGAAGATTCTGCGGTTTATCAGTGAGTGGTAGATCTCCCCAATTTTAGCCGTTGGTATTTTCCACATCATCAGTAGGCCTGTTGAGGGTCTATAGTTGGTTGGAGCAGTTACTTCGAGGGGGTCTTTTAAGATTAGAGTGATCTCCCTTTTGGTCATCCATTCGGGTATCTCAATTATTATCATTATTATTATTATACTACTTGCGAGTTTTTCACACCAGAATAAGTTGATGATCTTTCACTGAACTGTGAGTGACCACAAATCTCCTGAGGTATTTAGGACTCTTCTCAGTATGCTGGCCGATCTTAACAATGTTGTTGTCTGGGTGGTCTGGCTTCTTTCTTTAATTTCCATCTCTTTCAGTCCGCTTTCCAAATCTTTAAGGGCCGTTCTAAGTGCATCAACTGCATTTAATATCATTGTCACCAAATTCTTCTTTTTCTTACAATTATTATTATTTACTCCTTGGGAGTTTTCACATGAATGTTAGCTGATGGTCTTCTACTGGAGTTTAAGTGACAGTAAGTCTCCTCAAGTCTCCAGGATACTTCTCAGTACTCTGGCCGTTCTCAAAAATGGAATGGTCTCCTCTCGTCCTCTTATTTCCAAAACCTCTAGTCCCTTTAATAATTCTTTGGTGACTGTACCAAAAATACCAATTACGATTGGTATAAGCGTCACTTTCTTGTTCCGTAGTTTTTTCACTTGCTTGGCTAGGTCGAGATACTTATCCTTCTTTTCACATTCTTTCAGTTTTATTCTCTGGTCAGCAGGGAGAGCAAAATCTACAATTTTTCAATTTCTCTTTGTTTTTGTTGATTATTATAAGATCTGGTCTTCTGACTAAGATTAGGTGATCCGTTTGTATTTCACAGTCACATAGGAGTTCATGTGTGTCATTCTCCAGAACAGAGGCTGGGTTGTGCATATATCATTTGTTCTTATGGTCAAATTTAAATTTCTTGCACAAGTCCCAGTGGATCCCCTTGCCACCCAATTATTATTATTATTATTATTATTATTTACTCCTTGAGAATTTTTCACATCGGTTTTAGCTGATGGTCTTTCACTGGATTTTGAGCGACAGCATGTCTCCTCAAGTCTCCAAGACTTTTCTGAGTATTCTGGTCGTTCTCAAAATTATTATTATTATTATTATTATTATTATTATTATTATTATTATTATGTATTACAGAACCTTAGGAATAAAAATAGTTAAAAACAAGATATTTTTCTATTCTAAAAACCGAGCAAGTCGATGAAAAAAAAATTCCTAAACTTGTAAACAAGTGGACTCCCTTGTTTGTTGCTCTGTTCATTGAAATCAGTCGATAAACAATGACAGAATGAAACATGGGAAAAAATTCGATTGGACTCGAGCAATTTGGCATAAATCCTAGATAATAGGAGCAGATTTTTCTTTATTGGGTCGCAGCAGCACAAATAGAACAAAAAGTATATACCGCTGAGTACTGGAGATAAACGGTTTCCCTGGATATTTAACTAAAAAACAAAGCATTTGCAATTCAAAAGCAAAATAAATTCTCGATAAAGGAAATCGGGAAAACATTTACTCATCCGCTCGTTTATATGTCGATATCCTAATTCATGGTCACAAAATCATTCATTTTTGAATTTTAGAATAGCTTCTAATTCCTTGTGTGATGATAGAATTTAAGTCTTTTATAATCCTAACCCATGTTACATTATCTGGTGGACAAACAGTTAGGTTTTAAATACTCGATTATTCCACAGGGAAATACATTTTTTTTCATATTATAGATTTCACACCATACGTCAGCAGGGCTTAGAATACGCTGAGTTCCATGGAGATGAGTAAGACGTGCTCAAATAGGTTCCCATGTTATGAAACTGATAATGAGGCTTTAGTTCTAGAATTCTGAGGAATTTGAAGTACTCTTTCATCACTATTATTCCAAGATCCACTCTTACATGAAGTGGTATTATCTATTTGGATCTCATCTATGGGTCAGGTAGATCTGTTTGCAAATGATTTGGATTCGATAGGAACACTACATATCGTTTAAATGTGTGAAAAAAAAATTCCTAAGAAACTACAAAAAATGCAAAGATAAATGTACAGGCATAAAATAATCCTAGATGGGTTGCCATGCAGTCAAAATCAATCTGTTAATGAAGCTTCGCAAATTCTCATGATTCATTGTAATTTGAAGAATTTAAAAAATGTCTTACCACAATCATTTAAGCGATTACTTAGCCTGACCGATGGGACTGTATGACATGCCTACTGAATCTCTACTGAGGTGTAAGACCGCCCACACACAACGAGTATCTTGTGTATGACACTAAATAACCTGATAGTGAGGCTCCAGTTCAAAACATTTCAGAGATGTTGAGTTCGTGTGAGGTTCCATCTATGGGTCCAGTAGAACTATTCTATCATCTATTATACTTGAAACCATTTAAGTGTGTTCAAACAATTTAGTAATATTATATAGAATTATATTTATTAAAGAGGAATACTTGACACTAAATAAAAAGTAAAGTTGGCGACTTTACTCGAGGGTAACCCGAATGCTCCCTTTTCAATAGCTACTAGTCCGAGGTGCAAGAGAGGGCACTACTCCTTCCCCTGGATTGATACACTTTACCCTTGATCCGTACCTTATAATGCTGAGTTTTAAGCAAGGCGGCATCAAGTACCATTTTTTGAGTCTTGGGTATGACTCGACCAGGTATTGAACCTCGATCTCGCGGACCATTGGCGAAAACTAAATAGCTGTGTGCAATCGAAGGATTAATATTACATTGAATTATTAGGATGGGATGACAATACTTGAAACCATTTAATTACGTTCAAACAAATGAAATCTGTCTCATTTAAAAATAATATTACCTATAAACTATTCGCCCTAAAATTATATATATATATATATATATATATATATATATATATATATATATATGATTAAGCAGTTAGTATCCAACAAGGGTTGATATGCCATAAAATACAACCAAACCAATTTAAGTGACGGCATGTAAGCAAAATCAGTATAATTATATAATGGATAACCTTTATCATACTTTTGCACAAAACGGCATCAGAACAAATCTACAGGATAAATTGTATCTGGGTGAATCCCGTCGTATTTTTTTATCATATCACCAGTAATTTCCAACCTGGGGTTGAACAATACGCCGAATGTATCTCTGCAGAGGATTAATACCTCCCCAATGAGTGTCCTACATATAAGTCAAAACTATCTGATGGTAAGGCTCAAGTCCTATAATTATTACTAATCCCTTTAATTCGGAATAAAAACATCATCACTTCCCTTTAACAATAAAATTCAAGGGTGTCTCAGGAAAAGAAACAAAAACATTGAGTGTCGTGATTGTCAACCTGTTAAAAAGTAATGTTTTAATATATTTTTAAACAGTTTATTTCGAGCCCTTTCTGAAATCGACAAAGTTTCTATACTTGAAAATTAAACTTCTTATTCAATCATGGACAATAAATAAATCAAAACATTTGATCTACTTTTTTGATAACAAATTTCGATCCATTTTTTTAAACCTTTTGTGAAGACTGGAAACCGGTGATGAAAATCATACTTGTGTGTTTACGCAACATCCCGTAGACATGCAAAGCTGCTACCATAAATAATGATGCCTTATTCAGTAGATCTTGCTATAGATTATTTACTGGGAACGACTGGGGACAAAAAAAAAAAAACTTTCTCAACTAAAATACAAATTATTGTTCCGGGAAGTGTGGCTTTTACTGTTGGATTAAAAATGTCTATGATATCCATCCCGATGAGTGTAATTGGTGTCTTCCAAAGTCTTATACGCTTTCCGTAGAAATAGTCAAATTATCAAATAGCTATAAAGAAAAAAAGGTGGTGAAAGATTATATGCTGTTTTTGATTCGAAACTAGCACCATCCTGTTGCAAAAAATCTTATTTTCCCACATGTTAACAGAGAGAAATTATCAACATTGATGATTATATTGAACAAGAATAGATACACCCCCTCCTTACACAATAATGACTTTATGTCAAATCTGACTTGGGGAGAAGTAAGATAAATAGATAAATACTGAATTAGTACAGATGTACCCCTACCCAACTAAAAATGAATTCATATCAAATCTGAATTATTGAGAAATGATACATTAATAAATTCTGAACTAGTATAGTTGAACCTCCACCACAATAAGTTGACTTCATGTCAAATCAGATTTGGAGAGAAGTAGGATGAATAAATAAATACTAAACTAGAATTTTTGGCGCCCCACACGTGATAAATTAAATTCATATCAAATTTGACTAGTTGAGAAATGGGATAAATAAATACTGAACTAAAATAGTTGGAGACACACCAACGATAAATTAAATTCATATTAAATCTTACTTGTTGAGAAGTAGGATAAATAAATAAATAAATACTGAACTAGAATAGTTGGCGCCCCACCTACGATAAAATAAATTCATAACAAATTTGACTTGTTGAAGAGTAGGATAAATTAATAAATACTGAACTAGTATAGTCGCGCCCAACATAAGATTACTTCATGTCAAATCTGTTTTGGTCGGAAGTCAGTTAAATAAATAAATAAATACTGAGCATTATAATTCCCATCATGATTATTGCGGATCAATAAACATTTCTGATTTCAATATGAACGTCATATCTATGGGCTTTGCCTAATATAAGATTTTTACTCTTGAGTATTTTGGCCGAGGATTAGAGCGCAATATATGTCACCGTAGAAATAATTGGGTTATGCACAGCTAAAAACGGTTATTTTGAAGTTTTTGAAATTTAGAAATTAATATAAAACCGAAGAAAAATCAACAACAAACCAAAAAAACAAACTAAAAAGAAAACAGACTTGTCAATATATAAGATATATTATTTCGCTAAAAGAAATAGTTTGAATAATTTATCAAAATATTTCCAAGATAATGACAGACATGATGAAGAGTTTTGTTCAAAACCTACTTAAAGTTATGATTACAACTAACAATATTTACCCCTCTCTTTCCCGGTAATATAGATGATCTGAAATAACGTATCACAAAAGCTTTTGCTATTGTAAATTAAGATGCGCTTAGCAAGAAATTTTTAACCACTTTCATAAATACAGCGTGAGAATATATGTATACATCGAGTAGCTGTAAATTGCTATGATTTTTGTAGTATATTTTTCTTGATCCTAATTGACTGATTGATTTTAACTTCACGTAAAATCCATCTAGGATTATTTTATGTCGGGAGTTTAGGGAATTTAGTTTATACGTTCATAGTTACATCTTAGTAATTGTCTTTTAAAGGAGTTCATTTTCCACGCAGTCCAGTTGAATACGAATCATTTTTAAATATATCTATTCGACTAATAGATTCCACCAAAACAGTTAGTACCATTCTGGTTTAAAGTGAAACCTTTGCTAATAGGAGTAATTTAATAAATATTTGCTTATATGAGACACAAGCCCGTATAAATGGGCCATGCGAAGAGACTTGATCTCACTCGCATTAGTTTGATAGTCTGGCTTGCTAACTATTAGATAACTCGAAGTACCCAACTTGGATGCAATGGTAATGTCTTTTTCTTGCTCAATTTTATTTAAGGAAAAAGGAATCAGTTCTTCAATTTAAAACAAATTAAAAGAAACATAATATAAAAAAATAACATTCCTAAATTATAATTGTTTAAGATTAGAAAATTCAAATTAATAAAAGTTTTATCAATGATAATTAATATAAGGATCATTAAATAAGTTTCCAGACTTTTCTCGTATGAGCACATTTATTGATAGTACACACATGAAACTCTAGTCCTCTTCGAAGTAATCTCCTCCAGCTGCAATGCACTTGTTCTACCGTTCCAAAAACGTCTGGAAGGCCCCATGGAAGTCTTCTTGTGAGAGCGTATCAATGATCTTCGTCACAGCTTCTTTTATCTCACCAATTGTCTCATAACGACAGCCTCTGAGCTTAGGAAAAAGCAAAAGTCACAGGGAGCAAAGTCTGGACTATAGGGACGGCGAGGAAGTGTCTTGATGCCCATCTTGGTCAAATAGTCTGTGACAAGGATGGAGTTGTGGACTGGTGCATTGTCCTGGTGTAAATGCCACTGACTCGATTTGAAGAATGCTGGCCTCTTCCGACGGAATCTCTTCCTGAACTTCCTTAAAACCTCAACATAGTAACCCTAACCCTAACCCTTTGGCCAATCAACTCTGGTGTATTGACTTCCTTACTTCTCCCACACCTCTCATCATCCCTCGCAGACTCCCTGCCTTCCTTGAATCTCTTATGCCACTCAAAAACTGGTGCTCGATTCATGCAAGGTCGTCGAAAAGCATTCCAGACGTTTCTGTGGCATCTTTTCCTAGTTGAAAACAGAATTTTATTGCATATCGTTCTTCAAAAGTGTCCTCACGTCCAGATTGCATTTTTGAAATTCACCATCTGTGACAATCAGGCTTTAGTAGGGTGTATTCCAATTGCTGCTGTAGGTGTTCATTTGAAGCTGAAATCTTAAAAATTGGTCAGTCATCTCATACGATGTATAGCAATAACATAATAGATTCTCAAGAGTCTACGCCAATTTTAAATGCCCCTAAAAAAATGTCTGGAAACTTATTTAATGCAGAACGTAGGACTTAAAAATCAATAAATTCAACATAAGTTCTTTTTATCTTATTTTTTGGGGTTTTGTTGATATTTATTTAATTTTTTAGTCGTTAGTGACGTGGAGAATGAGATTAATATTTTTATAAAGATGTTATGTTTATGTAATAGTGTCTATTTCAATTAGACCTACAACCAATAACAATATTGTAGTACTACGCAAGGTCATGCATATTTAGTGCCATATGGAAATCTAACTCACTACAATTCTGAAGATAAGCATAACTAGCTTGCTAAACATCACCACTCTGTAAGGGGCTCTCAGTCTGAAATTTATCGAAATTTATACTTACTGCTAGCCTGACCATCTATCAATCTATCCATCTATCTATCTAAAGAAATGTTGACGACTATAGTCGAGGGTGTCCCAAAGGATCCTTTTTCAACAGCTAATACACCAAATGTAGGAATGGGCGTTACTACTTTCCTTGGATTGCTCCACTTTACCCTTGATCCATATTTTCTGATACTGAGTGTTAAGCAAAGAGGAATAAGTACCATTTTTTA
The DNA here is from genome assembly GCA_963585895.1 of Sepioteuthis lessoniana. Classification (NCBI taxonomy): domain Eukaryota; kingdom Metazoa; phylum Mollusca; class Cephalopoda; order Myopsida; family Loliginidae; genus Sepioteuthis; species Sepioteuthis lessoniana. The sequence goes on from CAUZXS010000628.1 coordinate 74,930, forward strand.
TATGACACTATCTGGGATTGAACCTCGGTCTCCCGGGACATTGGTGAACCCTCTAACCGTTAGGTCAATGGACTGATTAATATATATATATATATATATATATATATATATATATATATATATATATATATGTTGAGCAAGTCCAGGAAGCAACACCCCATAAAGCGGCCGCTGTACGGCCAATTACCACCCATCACGAAAACTTTTTCAAGTTAGACGAACCAGACATGCGGGACACTACTAGAGAGGTAGGGACGAACTCATAAGTGACGTAATCCTGTGGACCTCACATGGACGAGCAAAGGCAGGACGACCAGCAAGGACCTACATGCAACGGCTCTGTGCCGATACAGGGTGTACCCTTGAATACCTACCGGAAGCGATGGACGGTAGAGAAGGGTGGCAAGAGAGGGTCGGGAAGATCCGTGCTGATGGTGTGACATGATTATGATGATAAATATAATTTTTTGTTGTAGGTCCAAAGAGAGAATAAAAGTATTTTAAAATAGGTAGGTCCTCGTATTTTTTAGATTTTATTTATTTATTTCTTGTCGCTTTCGTCAGAGAATATATACATATATATATATATATATATATATATATATATATTTATATATATATAGAGAGAGAGAGATATCATTTGAAAAAAATAGTTACCTGTAAATTTGAAATCACACGACCATACATGAACACACAGAAAATCTCCAAGACGCACACTCACACACACACAAAGTAAAAATACCTTTTACTGAAATCCAAAACCACTCCAACACACACACAAACACACGACGTCAAAGAAAAATCAAATATCAATGAGAGCTAAAGCAGACAAAGGTAAACACACACTAAGAAAAAGAGAGGACCTCCATATGAAACTGAAACCAACAGAAAATCATTCAAACCGCAAACACGAGTGAATTCAAGTCCCATTGAGTACCCCATCAACAAAGCCTTGTGCCATATATGTTCTCTGAAGAAAGCAACAAGCTGGAAATATACACGAATGTAAAAATAAAATGAATGAATAAATTCTAAAAAAATACAAATCTACTCGTGGACCAATATATATATATATATATATATATATATATATATATATATATATATATATATATATATACTGAAATACACAAAAGCTGTTTCCCAAAACAAAGTATTGTTATTAATTTTCATATAATTGAAAGAAGACGTGAAATAAACAATGGTATCTTTTGTTGTCTGCTCACGGATAACACCGTAAACAAAGACAAATCTAATTATGTGAAAATTTGTTTTTCACTTAGATTGGAGGTGGGTCAACGGGGGTTGAGACTATATGAAGTAACATCAGAAGACAGATAAAATAGGAAATCTATCTATCTATCTATGTTCTAATATAACTATCTATATGGCTCGCTAACTTGCGAGCAACTTCAATTTGTTCCTATCTATCTATCTATCTATCTATCTATCTATCTATTCCGTCTCTTTCATTCGAGTGAAACGTAAATGTAATAAATATGAGCTAATAATGGATGTTTCTAAAATATTAAAAGATAACTGATTGATGTCTGTCTGTGTCTCTGTCAATGATTAAGTTTTAATAAGTAGGCATATTGTCTTTTGTGGAGCATGCGTTTGGTTTTCTTGAATTTTTTCTTGACTTATTTTAACTATATATATATATATATATATATATATATATATATATATATATATATATATATATATATATATATAAGATTTTCAAGTAAGATAACAAAAATAGGATAAAAATTCCTCAGTCTTAGTTTCATGTTACCGATCTTAAGGTGGGCTAGTATTCAACATGTCTGACTTTAGGAATGTCAGCTCACATGAAGATTGGCAATTTGAAACTAAGAATCGCGGGATTTTACCCCGTTTTTTTTATTAATATCCTTCTTTTATACTTGAAATCATTGTGATATTGATCTATACTTTTATGTATTTAAATGGAGTAAGGTTTTTACTGATTAAAACGATTTATGCTGAATTTGAATCAAATATATATTTATTTACCATTTATCTATGAAATTGAATTATATATATATATATATATATATATATATATATATATATAAATATATATATATATATATATATATATATATATATATATATATATATATATATATATATATAATTCTGAAAGAAGCTCAGTGTGCTTTACTTGGTACTGATGCCAGAAAGAAAAAAAATGTTCTAGGAAGGTATCTGCACACACACACACACACACACACACACACACACACACACACACACACACACACACACACATATATTCCAAGTAAACGCTCAGTAAACCATCGAGAGCTTCCTTCAAAATTGGAAATCAGGGATGAGTATGCGTTGGTTTTGTTTGGTTTCTTTGTTTAATGGCATATCAACCTTCGTAGGTTATTTAATGCCAAAACAATTTTTGTAAAAGGACAGTCATTCTATTTAACCCATATCTAAAGGTTCACCCCTTTCATAAGGGTATTAGTCCGGAAGTGAACACTATAGTGTTACTAGATTTCGAACTCACTTATTTCGAGGCTGAACAGTCCAGTAGTTTAGCCATAACGCTAC
>CAUZXS010000628.1:82500-87500 GCA_963585895.1 Sepioteuthis lessoniana
AAATCGAAAAGTATTTTGAGATAGCGTGGAAGAAGGAATGAATACAAAAATTTAAAACTTTTATGTATGAACATGATATAATTATCCAATAAAAAGCGTTTTATTCTTTAGGGTTTTCGGACTACTGTCTTTATCTTTATTGTTATAGTCACAACCTTTCGGCCGATATGTTCTCATGGCCTTCTTCAGGTGTTTGTCGAACTCCGGAGTCTATATTCGAACAACAACCTTTATTTAATCCACGGGGGTTACTTGTGCTGATTCTGTTAACCATAAGAGGATATTAATGCTAAGAATTCCTGTATTGTTACGTGCCTACAGTCAGAATTGAACCTGCAACCTCCAGATGATTGTCTCTTTAGAAGCTTAGGGAACCAACGCCTATTACCGATATGACATGTGTCCTGCTAGCAATAAAAGAATTTTATTATCAAGAAGAAATCTGATTAGTTTCCGGAAGCAGTACTGCTGGTTTTTTTGTTGCTTGCAAAACATAATCATTTTTCACAACTTATTCATGAATATCAAATATAAAGCTGACCTGATGAAACATACAGAGTTGGTGTCGTCAGCCTCATCCATTTTGTACTCCATATTAAAGTTTCTATTTCACTTCACTTGCTCATATATACTATATTTGGTCATACGAAGACTCAAGTAACCTCGAATACATTGCAAGCAAAGTAATCATATATCCTATTGCAACCTGAGTTCATATCTGTATCCGTGCAAAAGAAAAAATCTGGTTCCGAGAAAATAACTTCTACATATACAGATATATAGTTGTATAGATTTATTGTAGTATAGATTGATGTCTTTATTTATTGTGTAAGAATTATCTCAAACCCTCAATCATGGATTACACATGGTTTTAACTCTGAAGTTTAAGTCTAAACTGTGTTGCCTTATCAAGTTAAAGTGCCTAGTTCATACTACTATTTACCCATTGTTGGTGGGAAAGAGAAGTTGATTCATGTTTTTCTTAAAGGCATTAGATTGAAGTGAATGTAAACAGCATCGTCCAGGTTTTGAACTCAGGTTACTAATTCCATCTTTTATGAAGAGAACATTACACTAAGTGCGCCTCCTTAATGTAATGAGTATCCTTTAATATTAATAACCCATAAAAAGTTGGTATACTCATTAACACTCTTAACAATGCATAAATGTCCAACTAAATTCCGATGTTCTTTGTGATACTCCTCTGAAATGGCGTTTACTGAACTCAGTATAATACTACAACAGATCAGATCAAGCAATTTGTAAATATGAATAAAGAATTCAAGCTGAAACAGGAAGTCTGTTCCGAATTCATTTTTGTTCACAAGTAATTACAATTTAAGAACTGGGGCGTTAATTGTCCTCAAATAGACAATGCAGTTGTAAATTTTCTATGAATTTGCTAAATACTTCATCTTCCCTATCGCGTTATTTAGACGCGATAGAGAAAAGGAAATATTTCGCAATCAGTCATATAAAATTTAGCATTTGCTAAAATGAAAAATGTTCATGTCTTTCAGGAGATTTATTTTTCAGAGTTTCATCAAAAGGACTAGATTTTTGGAACAACCGTTTTATTGTTTATTTGTTAAGCATTTATTCCCCAAATGTTAAATCGATGTTTCCTTCCAAACTAGTAGAATACTGATTCATTGTTAACACACACACAAGAAGTTACTGAGCTTATTTCACAGACGCCAAATTTTTCAAGGATGAAAAGCAAAACGTTCATTGTTATTTACTCAATTTCACTTAGTCTGACACAGAAGACTTATCTTCCTTAAAAATTTGCAGTCTCTAAGTTGTTATGCATTATCTGCAGTTACTAAAGGGTCACCGATTTAAGTACTAACCAGGTTGATCTCGGCTTAAACTTCGGTGACTGAACGGGAACAGCTACTTTCATTATGACTTTATTCCGAGTCAAAAGCAAAGTTCTTTTTAAACGAAACATTGAATGAGTGACGTATCACAGTAAAACAGTCCTATTCTTGATACCAATTGTTACAATCCAAATCGTATCTACGTAAATTCATAGTAACAGTGACTACTTATGTATCGTTGCAAATACTAATTTTGGTTTGATACAGACTGTGGCGGCTCATCTATAAACACCGTGGAAGTGCAAACACCTTATTTTCTCTCAATATACACTGAAGGAAAATATATATTCATATATATATGTAAAAATCATTAATACTATTATCAATTATCAGTATCTAATAATATTGTTAATAATTTCACAATGTGTGTCACAACAATATTAATATGATTTTTACATATTTCCTGAAGCATCATACCCCATGAATTATTATCACGAACTGCTACTGGGTCGAGATGAATTAAATGACATCAAATAAAATTATAACTGATTGTAAACAATTTCCAGACCAAATTTCCGGAGTTTGATATTAAATTTATAAAGCATCAGATCAAATTCGCGAAGTTTTAGGCCAAATTCACAATACGTCGGAACAAATTCCTGAGGTATCAAACCAAATTTGCGAATCATTAAATCAAAATTTTAAAGAGCTTCAAAAACATTTTAGAGTTAAAATTTTCTTTACTATATAAAGCTTTGTATACAATCAACTTATACAGTTATACAAATATTATAGACAATATACTATATATAAAGCATTATTTAATCACAATAATTTTCATATATTACTAACGAATAAACCGGACTCTGGCTCACAATTTTATGCGTGGTCAGTTGATGAGGAATATATATATATATATATATATATATTATATATATATATATATATATATATGTGTGTGTGTGTGTGTGTGTGTGTGTGTGTGTGTGTGTGTTCTTTGTTTATATCAAGTTTTGTATCCTGTGCTGCAAACTACCCTCAGTTAGGTATTTTCTGTTAGGAAAGTACTTCTATGACACAATTCACTCCTCCAGAAACTTGTGATCACCAAGCTGTACTACGTGGCATTCATGTTGGAGGGTCTGACGATGAGATTTCTCAGTAATTGCGTGTTAATCTGAGGACAATATTGTGGATTTGAACAGAGTTAGAAGAGACCAATGATGATTAAGATACTACGACTGCCCAGAAGCCAGATTCTGATTGCTCTGATAAGAAAAGTACTATAGAAGTTTTTGCTGACATCCAGACCAGGATTGACAATAATCTAAACAGGTCAATCAGGTCCATAGCCACTGGATCAAGGAGTTATTCAGTTTCTTATTCAGCATCTTCTGTGCATGGAAATATTCAGCATTTCTCATACAAGATGAGAAAGACTCAATTTTTATCACAGCGGGTTATTTCCTCTTGATCTAAAGAACAAGAGGAAATACCACACAGGAAAGCTTTTGCACAAAATCAAACATCAATTCCATTCGAATATACTTTTTTTTCTAGATGGGAAACATTTCTGCAATAAACAGAAAATGAAATTCCTAGACGGCATTTCCATTGATCATTATGTGTGGTATGAAGTTGAGCAAAAGACATACAAAATCCTATGCAACAAGAAAAATAAACTGTACAGTTATGTTGTTTATAAAACTGCAGGGAGGGCAAGGTGATTGACTGGGAATTGTTTGAGAAGTTTAAATTTGACTAATCGAACAGATAGTATATACAGAACACAACCCAGAATCGGCCTTAGAAAATGAGACGCAAAAATTCTCTGGGATTTTGAGATACAAACGGATATTCTAATCTCCGCCAGACGACCAGACCTAGTGATAGTCAATAAAAAAAAAAAAAGAACCTGCCGAATTGTGAACTTTAGCGAAAAGAGAAATAATTACCTAGATCTTTTCTAGAGAACTGAAAAAAAAAACTATAAAACATGAAAGTGACTGTGATACTAATTTGAATTGACGCGCTAGGTATAGTTACCAAAGGACTGGTACAGGGATTGGAAGACTCGGAAATAAGAGGACGAGTGGAGGACCATCCAAACTACTGCATTGTTGATATCGACCAGAATACTAAGTAGAGTCCTGGAGACATGAAGTGAGTCAGACTGCAGTGAAAAACTATCAGCTAACGCTGGTGTGAAAAACTCTCAAATGAGTAAAATAATCAAGCAAACATTGATAATAAGCGGGAGTTTGATCTTCAGCCTAGTGGCTAACATGCTGGACTGCGACGTCCGTAGGTTATGAGGGGACAGAGATAAAATACTTATTTACGTAATAAGTGTAGGCAGAAAACTTTCTCAAAATGAATACAAGAATAGGCATGGCTTGATGTAGAAGGGAGATCCACTGGGAATGTAGAAAATACTGAAATTTCACCATACTACATAATAGCGAAGAAACAAATCAGAATCAGATCTTGAAAATGAAATGAATAACGTTTTCAAGGACTTACAAATAAAAAGGAACCCCTCAATCCTGCCCAGAACAGATCAGATCTATTCTTTCAAGAAGAAAATAGCTTTACATCAAATAGAGTTACTGTGTTAGTAGAACACTGAATGGAAGTGAAGGAATGCGAAAAACTGGATAAATACCTAGTCTTTGCTTGAGACAAGGGAAAACTGTGGAACATGAAGGTGACAGTGATAGTAAATAAAATTGGGGTGTTTGGACAGTCCATAATAACCCAGAAAAAAGACTGGATGGATTAGGGATTAAAGGAAGAATTAAAACCATCCAGACTGCAGCCCTACGAAAATACGTTAGGGTACTTAGAAAAGTCCGACAGACCTGAAGTGACTTACTTTCACTCAGACTCCAAAGAAAAATCCTTAGTTAGAGCTAGTATAAAAATTTGAAAGAGCAAAATAATAATGGAATTTACACACTGTATTAACAAACCACCTAATTTTGTCAGAACCCTCAAAATAATTCTTTATTTTGAAATTCTTGGCAGGAGGTTAAGAGTTAATAATTTCTATAAAAGTTTAGCATAAAATTATGATTAATTATAATTCTATTACGAAGAGAAAGCATATCTGCATGATTTTAATAAGGGATAGAAAAATATTTTTAAAAATGATGAGGTTTGTTTGAGATTGAGTGT